>JAYMSP010003486.1:0-19557 GCA_036897095.1 Plantago elongata
CTTGATTTCTAGACGAACTGCTTGACGATTTGATCGAACTTCGAGGCGGATCCCGGGAGGCAGATAGCGGCACTTCAAAGGAAGGTGGCGGTTCTCGAAGAAGGCGATGTTCTTGCAGCAGACGACAACTTTCGAGAAGGCGGCGATGCTCGAAGTCGAAGATGCTCGAAGACGATTGCTGCTCTTGCTCTGGAGAGCTTGTGCTTCCTTGATGCTTGTGAATGTGTGTTGTGAGAGTGTGTGGTGAAATGAAGGGGGGACCTCTATTTATAAGTGGGAGAAGAGCTTCTAGAAGCATGGGAGTAGGAGGCCCGTGGTCTGGTCCAACAATCCTGGCCCACTACTCCTGGCCCAATTTGTCATACGCAGTCCAATTTGATCGTACGAAGTCCAATTTCATCGTACGCAGTCTACTTTCATCATACGAAGTCTAATTTACGCGATTTCTTCCACGTTGACTCATACGGCATCATTTGATTTAATTCTACATATTATAAAAAATGATATAGCAATTTTATTTTGGAATTTAATTTTGTAAAATTCCAAAAATACTAAAAACATTATATTTTATATTATAATATATAATTTTTAATGTCATTTTAGAGTAGACGGATTTTGCTCGTCTAGAGCGACCCCTTTCAATCCAGCCTAAACTCGCAACTGCACACAATACAATTTGTCAAAGGATTAAGAAATATGTAAAGTCACTACTCATTGGAAATTGGTGTTTTGTTTATCGTACAATTAAAAAGTTCTCCGTAAAATTATATCTATAACTATAATCGTCTGTCCAGTGTGACCAATTAATTAGTACCGGTTATATTTATACTTTGAACCGGTCTTTATACCAGCAAGTAGAGCTTCAGTTTCAGCTCAAACAAACCACCTGAGAATTTCTCAGTTCTCATTGCTCAGTAGCTCAACCAACGATTAGTATCCATGGGCGCTTCAGAATCATCTCTTGCAATTTCTCAGGTTAATCCAAACCCTTAATTGTAAAGTTATGCGTTTTGGATTCATCAATTTTAATTCTTTGTCACATTACTTTCAGTAATTGATCCCAATCTTGTCGATTTTGTTCTTAATTTTCGAGCAGAATCCGAACGATGAGATTACTACAGTTTCCGAGCGCACACAGGAAGGTTTGGACCCCATTCTTGAGAGGCTCCAATCTCTCAAAATTGTGAGCTTCAAATCATTCTATGTTATTCCTATTTTTAAAGATGATTATTTTATCAGTGTGACAATGTATTTGTGTTGTTATTAGTCTTGTTTGTGGATTGAGCATTTGTTATTTTCCAATGTTAATCTGATTTATTATCACTTATCAGTATGGCAATGAATTTGTGTTGTTGTTCTTCTTCTTCTAGTTTGTTGATTGTGCATTTATTATTCTCTGTTTGTGGGAGAGAACAGGCAAAGCCTATACTGACCACTGCTCCGGGAGAGAGTAGCATAACGGATATCTTGATCAGGAAACCGTCTTCTTCTTTGGATTCTGGTAGTGTTCCCTTTTCAAGTTTCGTTTGTGCATTTTCTCAGGGTTGATTCTTATTGCGGTGATTATTATTAAGCACTTGCACATAATGGTTTGTGTTACGTTGCCAAATGAATTTAATTTCATGCTTAGGGGTATGGGCTACATTTTCCTTGGTCTATGTGGTAGTATTAGGTTTTCAGTAGTGTTCTCCAAGTTGGTCGATTTTATGAATTCAAGCAGGTAAGTATTTGGATTCGTCTCTTAAACCTTTGATCTTTAAGTGTAAGAGGTTCTAGGTGTCCCTGATGCTTACAATATCTCATTCGGACTATGAGTATTTATCAGTTCTAGATTGCATGGTACTGCTCTAAATTCAAGATGAAATGTATTGTAGGCATGTAGTTGGACAACATTTAGAGCATATAAAAAGCTTCAGTGCACTCTGGTTGGTGATAAATTTATTGTCACACTGATCATACCTTCACTGATAGCATTTTGTAACACTTACCTTTCCAATGGGCCGGTCAGAATTCGGATACCACCACCTTGATTACACCTTCTCATAGAATGTTTAATTCTCGTGATCAAATACCAAAACTTCTTTCAGCTGGCGGCATGTTCATATCAAGTGTATAGAGTTTGACATGAATAAGCTTTTTGTTCAAGTTGATTATGGATAGTTCTTAGTTCAATACCTTTACATGCTTATTGAATTTGGCACAAATTTTGGTTGTCCTATTAAAAGAAAGAAGCTGGAGCTTCCTAGGATTTCTTTCACTCTGTGACCACACACACACACCAATTTCTTCCAAACAGAGCTCACAGTTGGAACGCTACAATGTGATGTCTAAGCAACAAGGTCTCCCTTATTATTTTTGTCATTCACATACATCTTATGTCAATGAAGCTGTTACCAAAGTAATGGTCTGACTTGCAGCTGTTTTGCAAGTGTACGTGCAATATTATAAGTACTCAAAATGAACAAACCTTGGAGTGTCATCTGTTTTCTCTCACTGGCTTTAAAAAGATATTGTTTGGACTGCTGTAAATTGTTTCCTGATATAAATGCTTGCTATTTTTCTCCTGTTTCATTATTTCCATGTTTTTGGGTGTGTCTGGTTAATTGCCATTCTTTACATTATTTCCGTTTGCATTAGGCACTGTAAATCCTAATGTGCTTCTGGAGCTTTTCTCGATGTACCGGGACTGGCAAGAGGAGAAGGCCCAAAAGATTACTAAAAGACAGGTTCGCCTCTTCACCATTGAGTATCCGATCAACCCTATACATTAGTTGACCAAGAATGAAAATTATTACATACTGTAGTTAGCACATGCTCTTAATGTCTTATGAATATATCTTGCTCTATTCTTTCCCATAAAATCTACTAAAATTAATTATGCATTATACTGCCAACATTTTCTTGTTGTGCTAACGGAAAAGAGTCATATCAGAACAGGCATAATCAATAGTTCAATAACGTGGTATGCATGACTGTACGATCTTTCAAGTTCTGTGACTCTGACCTTTAAAGAGAATCTAATGCCATTACCAATTATTGACACAAAAAATTGGCATTTGTTATGTTATATTGAACCTGCAGTAGATATATTTAATACCCACACAATTACATATGTACTCTAAATTTGGCTATAAAAAGTTCTTGCATCAAAGCTTGATTTCAGAATTGCATCCTGGAGCTGATTATAAGAATTTTAGGTATCAGTAACATGTTCCTGCTTCATTTAAAAGTTAAATTTGTTTAACGGACTCAAATTTCACGTGCAGGAAGAAATTGAAAACAAAATAGAAGTTGCAGATGCTTTGGCTGTCAAGCTTCTTCAACGTTTCAATTACTCAGTCTCATCAATGAAGACTACCTCAAATCATCTATCTGGAGGTATGCTGCTTTCTTAAACCAGTAGAAATTTAGCATGCTCTGTTGCATGATAGGACTTGTTATTAGTATGTTTTATCTGTTAGATGATAGTTGAAATCAATGTAATCTTCATGTTAAGACTTTTTGTCCAACCATGTGGACATGCTTGGTTTTTAAACAGTATTCATGTGGACATGCTTGGTTTTTAAACAGTATTCATGTGGACATGCTTGGTTTTCTCTGTATTCCTAGTGATTTAAGGATGCAATTTCCGGGGCATGAATATTTTTTGTCTGTGCATTGCCTTTTTTGTGTGGAGATTTTACTGCTCTTCTTGCGCTACTTATTGTCTTCGACATTTATCTAGTCCATCCCCTGCAAGTGGAACTTGGAGAGCTTAAAGGAAGGTTAACTGAGGTCATTAGCAATTGCGATGCGTTATGCAAGAGAATTTCTGCTGAAGGACCAGAATCATTGCAATCTTCTATCAGGCCATTTACAGCAGTCTCCTCTGATCAAAAGACCAGCTTAGTGTTGCCGTCTTCAGACTCATCGGGAGAGACAGAAGACCAATCACCTCAGCAAACCAGTTAGATATTTTCTGCCCTGGCTTCCCTAATGAAACTCGGTCTTTGTATATTCCCCCAATTTCAAGAAAATTGATTCGAAAAACTTGCTCTAATGGAGCTTAGTACCCACACTGGATGTGTGACAGGGGTTTAGTTAAGAAACAAATACAGTGATTTATCTTGATAAAGCGATGTTTATGCAAGAGCATTTCTTTTTACCCATTTCAGTTCTTTGCTCGTGGCCCACAGTGACTTGCAAAATAGGATCAAACAGAAGTAAGATTGCACGAATACGTAAAAATTTCATTGAATTTTTTGAATATAAGGGAACAACAGTACATCAGGACCTGGTTCATTCCAGAAAGATTTATCTATACTAAACAAAAATGAAAAAACACCTCAAAACCACAACATCATCAAACAATGATATGAAAACCTCCAGAATTTGTACTTACTGTCTCTAGATCAAACTCATCTCTGTCATAGCATTTTCATCAGGACTGCATTTAACTATGGTAGTAGTATCGAAGAACGAATAGTGTAATCACCTCATAAAACAAAAACGCAGCTAGATTCATCTCATCAAACAGAGTAGTATCCATGAATCCAGCATTCAAGGCTGCTGTTGAGCATCCATGAATCCAGCATCAACAAGAACCTTCTCTCTCTTAGCCAACTCAACATCCTCATCCACCATCATCTTCACCAGCTGCTCAAACCCGACTTTTGGCTTCCACCCCAACACTTTCTTCGCCTTACTCGCATCTCCCTTAAGATTATCCACCTCCGTCGGCCTAAAATACCTCTTATCAATCAAAACATGATCCTTCCAATTCAACCCAACATACCCAAACGCCACCACTAAAAACTCCTCAACCGTATGTGAATCCTCCGTCGCCACCACGTAATCATCCGGCTTCTCCTGCTGCAGCATCATCCACATCGCCTCCACATAATCCCCCGCAAACCCCCAATCCCTCGACGCCTGCAAATTCCCCAAAAAGAGCTTACTCTGCAACCCAACCTTAATCCTCCCTACCGCCCTAGTAATCTTCCTAGTCACAAAATTCTCCCCTCTCCTCGGGGACTCATGATTAAACAAAATGCCATTACAAGCAAATATCCCAAACGCCTCACGGTAATTAACAGTGTACCAATGTGCCGCGCATTTCGAAGCAGCATATGGCGATCTTGGATGAAACGGCGTCGTCTCCGATTGAGGAGGTGGCGTTGATCCGAACATCTCAGACGATCCAGCCTGATAGTACCTGTTAGATGAATTAATTGATTAATATAATTGGATTAATTCCATGCCTCTTCATAACTTCGAGTTCGTTAGAGCTTATGAGATGAAATTAAGTATTAAGTGATAAGTTCGCTCGAGCTTGTTCGAGTTTTTAGATGAGATGAAATTAAGCCCATACCGAATGTGACTCCGACCAGAATCGGCGATGTGCGATCGGACGGCTTCTAAGAGGCGCAGCGCTCCGGTGGCAACGACATCAGCGGTGTAGTCGGGGATCTCGAAGGAAACAGCAACGTGAGACTGCGCGGCGAGGTTGTAGACCTCGTCAGGGAGAATCGAGTCGAGCCAGCGGCGGAGAGAGGAGGCGTCGGTGAGATCGGCGTAGTGGAGCTTCATCAAGGCTTTCTGAGCGTTGTGAGGGTCGATGTAGATGTGGTTGATGCGCTGGGTGTTAAAATTGGAGGATCGGCGAATGAGGCCATGGACTTCGTAGCCTTTGTTGAGGAGGAATTCGGTGAGGTAGGAGCCGTCCTGGCCGGTGATGCCGGTGATCAGGGCGATTTTGCGGCGGGGCTGCGGTGGTGCGAGGGCGGTGCCGTTTTCCGATTCGGATTCAGATCTAGAGGTGGTGGTGTTTTCGGTTGCCATTGGAGAGATTTGTGTTTGTGAGAGAGAGTGAAAATGGCGCTGATCTACTGTATGTAGTACTATTTTGAGCTGATAGAAGTGTAGAACAGATGGAGAGTAGAGGCCAACTGTTTTTGTAATTGTAATGTGACTGTCAAATGCGTTTTTTTTTTTTGTTTTTTTCTTTAAAATACAATACGTACTATTAATTAGCTGAATATACAATTGATATTACATGTCTATGATCCACCTCGAAATTCATCATCCGATGTGTTTTAACATACAAATCCGATGTTACAAAAGAAGACAACCACTCTAGGCATATGTCCCAAACTAATATACTATAGCTAGCATAAGTAGTAGATCTAGTTCTTACATGCGTACGATTGCCATTGACAAGCCTGTCATTCCTGATATTAGCATAACTGCTATCGAGTTTGGAAAAAAATGTCCGCGCACCTGTTAGATTCCTCGAAGATAAAATGTAGTTCCCATGAACGGAAACAACTAAGTAGCTAGACCACCTGCTCCACCAGACGACGATGCATCCATGGTACCGTCATTGCTCTATTCAAACAATTTAAAATAATAGGAGTCAGTTTGTATTTTAAGCATATCAATATTTAATTGCAAAGCATTTTGAAGTTCAAATTTCAAAGCGTAAAGTTCGGCAATGTGTTCATCCGCAAATTCTAAATAAGCTGATGTTGCCCAAACAAAAGTGCGGTCATGGTGATGAATTATGCCTCCCGTACCAGCGTTGCCGGGGTTGTCGAGAGCCGAGCCATCGACATTTAAACAAAAAGGTAAAGGAGAGATTGGTTTCCAAGAACATTAGACAACCTGTTTGCGATGAATAGTATGATTTTGGTATAAAACACGAATATCTGATCGAACCTTTATCAAGTTGCAAGATATAGTAGCCTGGTTAATTGGAGTGGCACGAAAAATAAAATCGTTCCTAGCTCGCCAAAACAGCTAACCCAGGAGGGACAAAGTACAAAAAAATCGATGAATTACACTCCGAGGAAGTAAAAATATGTGAGAAAGCTTCAAATCGAAGGTTGGAGGGAAAGTAGAGACGCCATAGCCAACTGAAAGCTTTACATCGGAATAGAATGTGATCAAATATCTCATGTTCTTTCTTACAAAGCGGACATAAAGGGGAGACAGGGAGCCGACGATTTACTAAAAATGTATTTAGGTAGACAATCCCGCATAACCATCCACATGAAGGTTTTAACCTGGTATGGTAGTTGCAGTTGTCACAGTCGATGCCAGGCCCATCAAGGAGAAAGCTCCTACCGAGTGGAAAGCAAGGTGTAGGCCGACTTAACCGTGACATTTCCGGAAATATCGAAAGGCCAAATTAATTGATCTTCCTGCGAGTTCTTACCAATAGGAATTACCACAGTGCGATCGACAGTGTGAACAGGTAAAACCGATAAAAGTTTCGGAATATTCTAGGAACCATGCAGAATATAGCTCGAAAATATATCCTCAAAGGCAGTAAGGTGATGGACATAATCATCAAGGTTTACTTTAGGTATCCAATTATCAGTCCAAAAAATACTGATTTGCTATTACCAATCTGCCAAAGTAAGTGTTGTTTTAAAACGGGTCGGATATCTAGCATAGTTTTCCAGAACCAACTATTCGTAGAGGAGGAAGTAGCATTCCAGAAGGTAGAATTATGAAGGTATTTCCTGTATAAACTTTCGCCCACAAGGTAGTTTTCCGGGAGACAAGTCCCCGAGTTAACTTCATTAAATAAGCTCGGTTTAACAATTCAAGGTTACGAATACACAACCCTCCCCGTGACTTTGGAAGACAGACTTTACGCCAGGCTAAACGGGATTTTCTAGTTTGATTCTTGTGCGGTGACCAAATGCACCTCTTATTTAATCGACCCAACTGATTAAGAGTGGAGTTCGGAAGCTGGTAGATCGACATAGCAAACGAAGGGAATGAATTCTTCACTGCTTGGATTAGAGTGGATCACCCCGCAAAGGAAAAGAAGCGGTTATACCACACATCAATTTTATTCAGAGTTTTAAGGAGCAAATTATCAAAAAGATCCACTTTCTTGCAACCTAAAAGAAAGGGTAACCCTAAGTATTTATCCTGACGTTTATTGTAGGTTACCTTTAAATATTCAATAATATATCTTCTATTAGAATGCGTAATATTAGGTGAGAAAATAATACGCGACTTGCTCCAACAAATAGATTGCCCGGAATCCTGGGCATATTCGTGAAGGCAACGTTGAAGATTATGCACCAATCTCTTATTTGCCTTGCAAAAAACCATACAGTCATCTGCAAAGCATAAGAGCGGAAGCGTCTCACAATGTCTACTGGACTGAAGCCCATCAATGAGTTTATTACACACAAAGTGAGTGAGCTTGGTGACAAATAAATCCTGACAGAGGATAAATAAATACGGGGAGATAGGATCTCCCTGCCATAACCCCCTAGTCGGTTTCCAGACTAGGGAATGGAACACATTAATAGTAACATGGAAAGATGTACTTTTTACACAACTCATAATAAGCGCGGAAAAATGATTCGGGAAGCCAATTTTTTTGAGAGTAAGACTTAAAAAGTCACACTCGAGACGGTCGTAGGCTTTTCTATATCAAGTTTAAGTCCTAGGAGTTGATTGTGGTTTTTTCTTTTTTTTAGAAAAAGTGTGTAATTGTTCATGCGCCAATATGATACTATCTAAGATTTGGCCTCCCGGGACAAAACCATTTTAGAAGGGTGAAATTAATTTATCCAAAAGAGGTCGGATCCGATTGATCAAAATCTTCGTTATAAATTTAATAGTAACATTACAGGGACTAATCGGTCGAAAGTGACCAACTGTAGAAGAATTATCATTTTTCGGTATAACAATAACTTGTATGTGATTAACCCCTTCCTCCAGATAGGCAGTTTGAAAGAAATTTTAAATCATCTGAATAACTTTATCTTTTACAATATTCCAGTGGTGTTGGAAAAAACTCGAACCCAAATCATCTGGTTTCGAGATTTTATTAGGTCCAATAGAAGCGACGACCCCCAAATATCATCAAGAGAAATATGATCCTCAAGCTGAAGACAGTCCTCAGAAGTTGATTGTGGCACATTAATATGCAAAAACGGTGTAAGATCAGTACCTTTCGATTGACTTTGATTATTATAAAAATTATAGAATTCATTAACTAAGTCATGAGTATTAGTAAGGAGGTGAGTGGCATATAATTCAAATATCAATTTGGATGGAAATAACTTTAAATTGTGTTAAAATTTAAAGCTATTTCCATTCAAATGGGTATTTAGACCACTCACCCCTAAGCCATTGACCTTGAATATCTTTTATACCATAAATAAAGTTGCGGCGTTTTTTATGCGTAGTAAGAAAGTGAAAACACTTGGTGTTTCAATCAATTTCCTCTATCCACTTGCATTTGGCAAGTTGAGCCCAAAATTCCGCTTGTAAATTACAAACTTCTTTAAATTCCATTTTACTTTTATCTAATTCAGGATCATAACGTTGCGGATTCATCACGACAAGTTGTTCAACAGACTCCATTTTATACAATAATTTATTAATTATCAAAATGAGAATTCAAATGACATAAGGTTTTAATGGGCCAAGTTTGCAAATTCTTAGTGGCAGCACACAAGTATTATTAAGACCAAGATTAGCAGTATTCGGATTAGTTCAAAATTCACGCAACCAATTAATAAAGGCAAGGTCATTTTTTTCAAATATTCTCATATCGTAGACGGACAGGTTTTGGAGGTTTTATTTCATGGTTAGTATCAATCAACAGAGGTTTATGGTCTGACATACCCTTGGGCAAAATTCTAACTGTTGACAACGATAAACGTCTAATCCAATTCTCATTCGCATAAACTATATCAAGCCGTTCAAAGATAAAATTCGAGCAACAAGAAGAATTGGACTGTTAAATGCATTTCCTCATTTGGATTCATCATTTAACATGTATAATAGGAGTTGTTTTTTTTGTTTTTTTAACTTGAGATAACTATTATAGTAGGAGTAGTTGACAATTTAGGATGTTTTTTTATTAAACGGCAGCGGAATTTTACAGTTAATAAATGAACAAGTTTACACGAGTATAAGTTAGTTTTCACAAAATAAAATAATTATATAAAATTCTAAATTCTAAATGAAAGATAAAAGACTTGCGTTGTAACGTCCCAAAATTTCAAGTCAGATTCGTAGAGCTTAAAGAGGTTGAAAATGATACTCATATGAACAAGATGCCCCTTTTTTTTTGCAAATCCATGGAAAGTCTCCTGGTTCGCACACGAGTGAGGTCAAGGTGTGTGGGAAAGAATTTGTGTTGGTACAGTGAGACCAACATATCACCCGGAAAGATGTACATGAGTAATCTTGCGGGTCTAAAGGGTGGTGTTAAATCGAAGTGATTATTTAATATTTTCAAATATAGTTTAAAAGTATTCTAAATATGAAAAAGATTCATTTTAATTTACATCAATATTATTGAATTTGAAAGGACAAAATGGGAGTATATTAAATGTTATCACCGCACACTTCAAATTTGCTGCATTCTTCCCATTTACTACATACTTACCTCAAATAAAAATTGTCAATGCCGTTGATTTATTAGACATCCTGGCGAACGAAATTTGCAGTTTTGTTCAATTCAAAATCCAATCCGAAACATCGAATCGGATTCGGATTAATCCCATTTCGAATCGGGTTTTTCGGATAAAAAAAAAAGAACTTATTTATTAAAGAATCTCCAGATAAATTTCATAAACTAAAAGGTCAAGTATCTTTCTAGATCCATAAAACAGTCTGGGAGAAAGAAATGAGAGAAGGGAGGTTGATTGATATTGCAAAGAAGCAGATCTGGGGCGATTTGGTGGGGGTGAGAGAAAGGAGGTTGCGGAGCAACGAGTGGGAGAGAGGCTGTGACGGTGGGTGGCAGAGAGTAGCGAGTGGGAAAGAGACGACGGTGGTGAGTGGAAGAGAGCGGCGTGTGATGGGTGGAAGAGAGCGGCGAGTGGAAAAGAGAAGGTGGTGGTGGCAGTGGCCACTGGCCAGTGAGGAATGGAGGCCATATGTTGAATTGAAAGAGGAGTGTTGGATTGATTGGGCCTGATATTAGAAAATGTCTTCTTCTCACGCTTTGGCCCATTGACAACATGTGTAATTATATATAATTTACACTTCTTTTTCTTTTTTTTCCTTTTTTGAATCGATCGGATTAATCCGAAAATTTACGGATCGGAGCGGTAAATTCGGATTGGGAAAAGTGTGAATCTGAATTCCTATCCGGAGACACCGGATCGGACTGGTTCGGACCAGTTTTTTAAATTCTCGAATTGATTTTTCGGATACGAATTATATGCACACCCCTAGTTAGGACCTAATCTATCTAACCTAAGTATGTTTAATACATGAATAAGATTTTAAGTTTTAAGTTCAAGTACAATATGTAACCCAACTTTCAACAGGTGCAGTCGAGGTATACTTAAATCTTCATTGACTTGATAAGTCAATTTCTACCTGATCCTAACCTATCAAGAAATATATACGAATCCAATATATAAGTCTTGCTGATATGAATGCATGGCATATATCGAATGCTTAACTTGAATAATTATAATATTTTAAAATCCACCTTAAACTATATATATATATTTTTATAACCTTAACAAATCCGTACAGAATAACAACTAATTTTGTATCGTAGTATCGTCTACGGGTATAAAACTGAAAACTATCAATTCACAAGTCCATATTAAAAAGTTAGCACACTTATCTATGGGCAATCTTTATATTTTGTAAATCTTATTATTAAGTTTTTATTTAAACTATTCACAGCATTTTAAAACGGTAAATATTTACATAAAGAGGGTAAAAGTCATGTCTAAAACAAATTTCTTTCTTGATTTTTTTTATTAATTAACATGAAATATAGCATTACAATTACAATTGAACAAGACGAATTTCTCTATCGATTCTAGATGCAAATCACCACCAATCTCTATTTCAGAGAATATAATCACCCATTTCGGAGAATCGAACCCGTGACCTCTAGATGCAAATCACCACCAATCTCTATTTCAGAGAATATAATCACCCATTTCGGAGAATCGAACCCGTGACCTCATGGTTACTGGGTGACTCAGCTTGCCACTCGGCTACAAATGCTTTGACTGAAAATCTAAGTAGAAACACTTTTTTTTAATATATATATATATATATATATATATAGCATTATAATCGATTCTAGATGCATTACAATTAAAATTGTTAAACAAGACGAATTTATCAATCGATTCTAGATGCAAATCACCACCAATCTCTATTTAGAGAATATAATCACCCATTTCGGGGAATCGAACCCGTGACCTCATAATTACGAGATGCCTCAGCTTGCAACTCGACTACAAACACTTTCACATTTCTTTCTTGAAGTTGCACCGAGGAGACACAATCTACTTGATCATTAAACTGTGATTAGTTTACATAAGACTAACTAATCTAAAAGATCGTAACTATTAAAAGAAGGTGTGATATTCGTGATTTTCTAGATTGTATTTATTATTTTTCCAATTATGTTAGTTTTTATTTATTACATATGAAATTACTTCTTCTTTTAAAAAAAGATGTAAAATATTTAGCATACACGATATTTTACATACCATTACAATATTAAAACTGTTAAAGCCGTTGAGTTGACTTGCCCTGAAAATATTCATAATCATACCGCTCAATTTAGATTTTTTATGCTTCGGCTATAATTACTTATCTTAAAATTTTATAGTTTTACGTTTATCATTGACACAATAACTAATACATCAGAAGTGCGTTCTTCCCGATCCTCTCCTACTATGCCGTTGAGTTGACTTGCCCTGAAAATATTCATAATCATACCGCTCAACTTAGATTTTTTATGCTTCAGCTGTAATTACTTATCTTAAAATTTTATAGTTTTACGTTTATCATTGACACAATAACTAATACATCAGAAGTGCATTCTTCCCGATCCTCTCCTACTATGCAAAGGTCCGTTGATATAAATTTAAATTTCATATTCGAGTTAAAATGTCATCTAACCGTAAGTATCTGAACCCTACTCGACCCGATAACCTAAAGTTGGTGGCATAGTAGTAACGAAGCGGTTGGAGTAGATTACATGCTTCCGCACTATTCACGGCAGCTCAAACTACTCTTCGTCTTCTGAAAAAAAAAAAAGCAGTCGATGATACACACAGCAACAGCAAGCTAATACAATCATGGTTCTCGAGAACAAATCCCCTTCGGTTTCGCAGCTTTCCTATCGTAAGCTTCGAAAGGTATGGTAAATTGGTAACATGTGCACTTAATCGATTCCGATCATTCAATCTCGAGGATTCAGTTTCATTCCGTAAAAAATTTGTATCTTTTTGTTTTCTGAGTGCAATCGACGATTTTACACATGTTTGATTCTTATATAAATGTATGTACATTTGGAAAGAAGAAATAACCCTAGACCCTACATGAATTTTGAGGTAAAAGGCCAGTTTTTATGTGTGTTTAGTTATTAAGTGTTGTTGTTCTCTGGTTATCAGCTCGTTCGTCTGAGGCCAATGTTATTCTAGCTAGAGAAGGTGTGGAGAGTTTATGAATCATATCAACACATGTGTATGAATGTTATGTTTAGAAATGGTGTGCATTTTGCTGAATTGTGGGAGTTGTTTTGTTGGCAGAGCGCCGTTTCGATTATTGGATGCTATTTGTGAACTTTTGTATTGAGCTTTTTGCAAGTGTATCATGTAGTTAAAATATGGAGTCTGATTCACTCAGGGTTATTTTTGTTGGGAAACAGGTCAATAATTCTTACTTAAAAAAGTGTTCTGCAAATATTGGTGTCAAGTCATCCAAGGCTTCGAGGTCTGATGCTGTATTGCCGAAAAATTATCTTGCTTGGTATGTTCCTCTACGTAGAAAACCGTTACAGCAGGATTTCTCACAATGGAAATGTCCTCCCAAAGTAAGCCATTATACGTCATGTCACACTGTATATGAGGAAATTTTATCATTTAAGAGATGGTCGCAGTCCTTTTTGTCATGTCAGATTTTAGTCGAGTGTTTCTAACTTAAACTTAAGGCCTAAACAGACTTTTCTGCTATTTGTTTCTGTTCAAACAGTTCAATCTGAATGTTGATTGGCAAATTGCTGCTGGTGAAGAGAGCCAGGAGGTAGAGGTTCAAAGGCTTAGGGAAAGTACAGTTGCAGAAGTAAGATATCCCCATCTTTCTGATATACCTCCAAGGTAAAGTATCTTGTAGTTAACAGAACTCTATTGTGTTTCAACAACCCCCTTCCCAATTCAAATTTCCCTGCCCATGCCCGAATTTGATTATTGGGGGTCTCTGACCATTGTTCTTATAAGCATGTGGTGAATTTTAATGCAATATAACTAACACCGAGAGATTCCAAGAAAGTAAAACAAAACGACCATTCGTGCATTTTTCATGTTTGATATATTGCTGGACTTATTGTTCTCAAACTGACAAAGTGCACATTTCTCATATCTTCATCTAGCCCCTTTGATTCTCTGGATGTCGGATGTGAACTTAAAAATGATAATGAAATTCCCCATATACCAATCATTCCCACTGAAGTAGAAGCAGCAGAATCTGTGCAATCGGATCACTGGTTAATTTCGTCCAATCTGTCCATTCCCCAGAACCAACATGGTGAAGACGACTCTGTTCTAGGCATGCTAAATGGGATGCAAGGTGGTGATCTTGTAGTTGCTGCTGCTATTGTGGCTGCAGCCATGCAAATTGGAGAGTCCTTTGACACCAAGCAGATATTCGACCTTATTGGCAACCCGGATATTGTAAAGAGTCTAATTGTTGAAGTTGGGAAGCAAGACAGAGAAATGTCAGGTACACTCTCCCCCTCTACAAGTTTTGGATCCAATGCTGAGCCAATCCCAAATACATCGTTCTCCCTTCCAAGCTCAGAACCTGATTCAGCTGCTGATAAATTCACAAGGATTCTTGGTGAGGGGCATACAGAAAGTACAACAATGTGCATGCCAAAGCCTTTAAGTCCCTTGCTGAGCCCCAAGCCTTATGAGTTGGCTAGAAAGGACTGCGATAATGGACCCAAATCACCTATTCATCTGGTTATAAATGAAATTGCTGACAGAGATGAAACACCTCTAATCCCAGCCACAACTACAACATGTGAGGAACAGAGTATAAGTACACACAACAAATGTGAATCCCCTTCTCTTGTCTCAGATAAAACAATGACAGCATTAAGTTCAACTTCTAAATCGAATGTAGAACTGTTCAAGAAAAGGATAAACGAAAACGGAGTGCATCACATTTCTGGTATAAAGCCATATGCACCACTAATGCGTGCCACCCCGAGGCCTAATGTGGAAAAGATGAAGAAAAGGACAAGTGAGTGTTTCAGGGTAATGCCAGCAGCTCCTCTGATTCATCCACCTGGAAGAACAGGTATGGGAAACATGAATGAGATGATAAATGGTTATAAGCCCTTGCCTCTGTCAGGCACTCCAATGGCTAATCGATATGTCTTCAACGATGCAATGAGACAGACGTTTTCCTCACAAGGCATGTATCACTCTTCTGCATTTTCGCAAGTGACTACCCCGCCAGTGAAGGACTCCAATTACTATAAGTCTTTAATCCGGCAACATGGACAAATTCATGAAAATGAAAAGATGCCGTTGTACTTTGGCCGACCTGCTAACTATTCACAAGGGCCAGAAGTGTCAAATGTACTCTATCCAAACTTTCAGCGGCCCAGTGAGCATTTTAATACCCTCAGTTACTTTCAAAATGGTCATGATTTCTCTTATCTGCACAATAATACACTTAACCAGCCGAGGGGTAGTCGTATGACAGAGGCTTCTCATGTAAAGAGGATGAGATTCTGTACTCTTGCCAACAATTGTTGAGGCAGTTGCATTGATAGAGTGATGGGCTTGTTGATGAAGCATCAATGATCAAGTCCGATAACTAGTTTCTAATATGCCCAGTCGAACTTGAGCCAAATACAGTGTGTCCTGATCTTGCATGGTACATTTTTTGAGGCAAGTAAATAGGATAACTTTCTGTTGTGTTGATTGTTTAAGATTATGGTTGGTTTAGGATGGTGTTTCAGCTAAATTTTCCTTTGAACGGTTGTTGACTCTACTTCTGAATCTTGTTGTGCAGCAGTCACTATTATGGGTTCTGCTTGATCTTTGGGGGATTTCTATTATGGGGCAATACCAATCATACTAAGGCACATAAAATATAGAGCATATACTAAAAATGAGGAAAAAAGTTCCAAGAAGCACAAAAAAATCACACAGGTGAAAAATATGCAAAGCGGCAATCTTACTATAAAAAACTGAAAACGCAAACCAACGAAGTTTACAAGTACAGACAGATCACACTGAAGTGCAAACGCACTCTTATTCAAGAAGAAATTAAACATGAAGAGAAGAGGAACCGAGGCTCAAGTTCTCAACCGGAAACTGTAGTGAAACCAGGAACAGTATTGTTAGACACATTCCTTGCTGTTGTTGGACCTAGTCCTTTCGCGGGAGTCCGTCTCACAGTACTCAGGAGAAGGATCTCTCTTCTCTTGGCCGCTGATAGCAGGGGTCTTGGTGAAGAAGTTCCTCCACCAGATAGCTGAAGTCTTGGGAGTTCTTGTCATCTTGCCGTTAACAAAGTCTATGTAGAATGTGCCAAATCGGTACTTATATCCATCAGCCCATTCAAAGTTATCTCCAAGCGAGCACAAGAAGTACCTCTTCACATTTACAGCAGTCTCTCTACGTAGCACACACACATGACATACTGTTATGTGGGACGGCTAAACAATGGCAAGTGTAACAGACCAATATAAGGACCTGATTGCTTTCCTAAGGAACCAAAGATGCTCTCTGTACTCTGTAGTATTGAACCCTCACTGGGTCATGCTTAGCTTTTGAGGTTTTTGAGGTTATTGTTGTAAGATCACCACAGCCAGTATAAATTAAGAGGAGTCTGTAAATGTTTATTATCCAAAAACCAACAATGTAGTGAAGTTGATGCCAATGTACTTTGAAATCAATTCAGATTACCATTCTCAGTAATGTAAATGAGATTTACCTTATAAGTTTCGTCCGCCTAAACCAATAGGTTGTATAACCCTCTCGGAACAATGTATAGCCACGGTGCACTGGCCTGAAAGATTGAAGTGAATCATGATTAGATCAATGTAATGTAGTAATGCATGTGATATGAACAATATAGTCCGACCTCCTAAAAGTCGTTATAATACGTCACGGCTGACCAAAAAGAAGACGTACCTATGACTATGTCATAGTGGGGCCGTCACTAGGGTCTCGGGGCCGTCATTCGTGCATTTCGCGAGACGGGACCGGCTCCACCACTTCCCCACGACAGCCTCTCTTGGAAATAGGCTTCCACAAGTATCGGGCCGGCTCTACCATTTCCCCACCACGGTCTCATGCCTAGGGCCGGCGTCCCAACGCCCTCTCCACGGCCCTTCGAACTTGTCACAATCATTTGGATTGAGTCCACGCGCCTCCAACCTCAACATCCCGCTAAGCCGACCAAGGTCCGGCATGTCAGAGCCCGAGCTCCGACGAGATTCGACTATAAATAGAGGACATTTACTCCTCATTAAGGTACGAAACCACTAATCGAAAATCTACTCTCTAGACTTTGAGGGCCGAGACTACGCTCTCCCAACCCCAAACACGTAAAGTCCGTAGTCCGGTTTGTCTTAGGCAAACCGGCCCAAAAGGGTCTGGCCCCTTCCCCGTGTTTCAGGTATCTAGAGATGGCCCCATCACCAAGAGAAGGATCTGACCAAGTCAAGCTGAAGGGAGACCTACTCTACTAACTCCGGACGAAGGCCCTCTCCACTCTACTCTGAAGGTCTACTCTACTCACTCCGGACGAAGGCCATTTCCACTTTACTCTGAGGCCTACTCTACTCATTCCTGACGAAGGCCTTTTCATCCGGACGAACCTTAGACAAATCAAGGTGAACCAAGACGGACTAGATTCTACCTAATCCACAAACCTTGCCTTAGCCCGATTTATACCATATCATATTGGCGTCGTCTGTGGGAATCTTTTTCCAATCAGAACAAATAGCCATGGCACTAGTTAGGGGACGAGGATCTGCTAGAGGGCGAACATCTACTAGGGGAGGAGCTTCAAGTAGAGGACGAGCAATCAGAAGTACACCAACAAGAAGGTGATCAATAAGAGCAATATCCCGAAGAGAAATGGCCACCAACTCACCTCGGACAGGCACCACAATGTCTGATGTCGGACCTGGAGGCCAAGCAGGAACTAGATCCAATAGAAGAATAAATAGTCTGAGCCCATTGAGAGAAGAGAACAACAGAGACGGGGAGGAAGCCATCCTCTCTACAAATGAGATGCTACATTAGAATCCCATACCTCCAGAGAACCCAACTCAAGTGGGCCCGTCAGTCATCTTTCCACAACTCACTGCTGATATACTATTAGCAGGATACTTTGAGGCCCAGTTACTGTTACTCCAAGCTGCGTTAAACTTGAGAACAAGAAATCCACAAATCATACATTTAATTGATGATGCAGAACCGAAGCCCAAAATAATCGAACCCCCTCCGAGAAATGACGAACGAAATCCTCAAGAACCTTCACCCTCAATACATTCAAACCCCCGTGAAGATAGGAGAAGAGGAGGTGCAAGGGCGAGAGGAGATTTGAGGAATGTCTTGAATTGGAGGGCTAGAATGACACAAAATCGTCGTATGACTCGAAAGACCAGCAGGGAACTTGAACAGGAAGAAATTCATATAGAATCCTCAGCTCAGAATAATCGCACATATTCTCTGGGCAGGAGAGCAGCTGAGTACTACTCAGAGAGAGGTGATACTAATCATTATGAAGGCGACACTCCCCCTAAAGAACACAAGATGAATCAAAATGATGGAATATCACGATCTCCCATCCTCAGAAGAGATGGCTCGTACCAGGAGAGAGGACGTAGCCCTGAAAGGAGGGAATACATAAGACTTAGTCGATCTAGGACCCCTAGGAGGGAGAATATTAGTGAAAAGGACAAGCTTAAAGAGCAAGTTGAAATACATGAAGCAGCCTTGAAAATTGAACGAGGAAAGTTAGAAGCCCTGACGCAATCAAGAGACATCATCAAATATGGACTTCCCATAGACCCACTTTCTACGGAAATGAGAAATACACGGTTACCCCCAGGAATACCTATGCCTAGTTCAAAAGAGGTCTACGGAGGAAATTCATGTCCCATTGATCACATGGCCCGTTTTGAATCTTCCGTCTCTGGGGCAGAGATCCCTGAAAATGTCAAAGCTCAGAAATTTCCTGGCACTCTCCATGGTGCAGCTATGAACTGGTGGAAACGTCTCCCTGCTAATTCTATCACTTCTTATGTACAAATGATAGCAAAATTCACCATGCGGTTTAAAATTTTCATCGAAACCACTCGTCCAATAACTTCCCTAGTTGAGATTGTACAAAGAAGGGACGAGAATCTCAAATCTTACACCAGAAGATTTGAACAAGCTGTTGTACTAGTAGAACCACATTCACTCAAGGATCGAGTGTTCAGGCTATGAGAAAATACCATAGATAAAGAATTTCGTCACAGGCTGATTGATGCTGATATCACTACTGAAAGAGAACTTAGTGATGTGGTTAAAAAAT
>JAYMSP010003487.1:0-19556 GCA_036897095.1 Plantago elongata
CTAGAGATACCGTCCTTTCTGAATGTTGTTTTAGGTAATCCAACCACTAACTCTTTCTTGGCAAGTTTGTTCCGAGTTTAGAAATTCAGTCGACTCATTCTCTTGTGCCATCACCAGTGTTCTTTAGTGTGACCTGATTGACTCATCATGAGACATTCTTCAGTCGTGGAAGATATCCAATCAACGATATATAGACTTCCTTTCCGCCTAGCAACCAAGACTGTCTGCTTTGACTCATTGTCAATTAATTTGCAGAATTTTGACTTGATCTTTATCGAATATCCCCCATCTGCAAACTAGCTCATGCTTAGAAGATTATATTTCAAACCTTTAACATGTAATACATCAGAGATCGTAAGGGACCCCAATTTGATGTTATCAAATCTTATAGAATGATTAAATTCTCCTCCAGCAAACTTGATGTTTGGTCCAGTATCACATACTCTATAATCGACCAAGTTTGCTTTGTCTCTTGTCATGTGCTTCCCGCATCCACTATCAAATAGCCATTGAGCCTTAGTCCATGACGCGTTCTGCACAAAAGAGGAAACATGAGTTCTGTTCTTGCTTCATAAACAGAACCACTTAGACTTAACAATCTTCCTGTGGGAATCCATTTCTAAATTGATTTCTTAGGAGTAGGTTTTTGTCTATTTGGAACATAAGGAGGAATCTTTGAATCATCGGATCTCAAATCAATTTTTCTTCTTAGTGTGTTCCTTGGTGTTCCTCGTGGTGGCTTCAGAGACTTGTCAGCTTTCTGAGATTACTTTTCAGCAAGCTTAGTCTTTCTGACCAAGTTTCTTCTAGCCCTGGCATTCAGATTTATAGTTGCTTGGGATTGCTTCCACTTCTGATAATTGCTATAAGTAATTCTAGCTTTCCACCATCGCTCTTGTCCTTCCTCATATTGTTGCATTAGGACCTTTCCGATAGCACGATAGCTGTTAAGAATATATGTTAGTATTTTTTATCAATCACCATGTGACTTATATTTAGTACAAAAAGGTGACTAGTACTCTTGGTTCACTTCAACATTGTAAAAGAGAAAATCACTTAGTATGTTAGTCTAGTTAAACTTGTAATATGATTGATAGGTCTCTGAATGTAATTTATATTCTGAGAAGGCCATGAAGAAGGATCCTAGCAATGAAGTTTAATCGAAGATTTGAAGACTGAAGATTGCACAAGTTTGGTGAAGACATAACGATTAGTCTCCTAGGATAAACTATGTTCAGAAAACATATTACATAGTGCATTTGGCACGTTACATGTCTCTGAATATATAACATCATTGAGTCAAGGAGCATGCTATCTTTAAGAAAGCCTCATGTGTCCATTGAGACTACATGACATGAAATACTACAAGTGTATTAATTACACCGACTAAAAAGTCGATCAAGCTTAGTCTTCTCTAAAAAATGAGAAAGTGACTTATGAGTACTTATTTTAAGATATCAACGGATTGAATTCTGAGAAGGTCTAATTGATACAATTCAAACGACTCTCAAATTCATCTATAAATATCACCACTTAGAAGCTGAGAAATACACACACGAACTACGCTCATACTTTCATATCAAGCAAGTATTCTCTCAAGCATTCATACTACAATTCTCCAAGCTCACAGTTGCGAATATAAAGCTCGAAGAATCACTAGTAGTTCTAAGTGTCCTTAGCCTTAACAAGAGTTTGTTATTTGTGAAAGAGTTGAACACTTAGGCGCCCTTTTTTAAGTTCATTCTCCAGAAAGGATATCAACACTTGGGTCAGAAAGGAGAAACCTACCTTATACTGAACAAGTATATTAAGTAGTGTGATCTCATCAAGCACTCTGAATACATATTTGTAAAGTTATTAAGAGAAGCCTGACAACAATCATATAACCAACACCATGAAGGCGTGGAGTACATAAAGTACATGGTTTGGGAAATCAAGGAAAAGCTTTAAGGTTATCTTTAGTATAGGAAGTACTTGGCTCTAGGAGCTATGGAATAACTCAGGGGGAATATTTGGTTGGGAACCATTTGTTTGTAGGGATCTTAGATTAGGGTACATTGTAAGGAGAACTCAATTATATGTTCTAGTGAATTCCAGGTCTCAGAAAGGCCGAAGTGGATTAGTTGGAGGATTACACCACCTCCAGATACCACTATAAGTTGCCATGTTATTTACTTTATTGTACTTACATTCCATCATAACACTCACACACATTATTACTGCAAAGCACCTTTACGTTTATCTATCGCTTAAAGTCTTCCTCTCTCTGAATCTAAGTATCAGAAACCCCCAGGTTTCTGAGAAAGACTGTTGATCGATAAAAGTTTGAAAAGATTATTCACCCCCCCCCTCTAGTCTTTTCCTTTGCCGTTATCTGGACCAACAATAGCCAATACCATTTCGAGCAATACTGACTTTCTGAACACGACTTTCAGCAGCCTCAAATACACCCAATCCGGCGATGCTTCCCTTTCTAGTGATACAACATTATGGATGATCACAACTTATCGGATAATGTTTCTTTTCAAAAACCTTTTCCACAATTTTCTTTGGGACTTGTTGTTCCTTCAAAGGTTTAGTCGCGATAGCTTTCCCTTTTTTATGAATCTTAGCTTTCTGACCAATGCTATAGACTTCTTTGAAACCTTTCTGTTGACTTTTTACAAAGGTCAACCTTTCATCACTCTTTTTCAGATGAGTAGAATTACTTGACTGCGCATCAAGTTCAAGTCCTCCTTTCTCAGAAAGATCTATCATGTATGATTGAACCTCTGTAAGAGTGTCACTAGCTTTGACGAATAATTTGAAAGACACTTCTTTCTTTTTGAGTTCTTCATTCTCAGAAAGAAGTTTCTTCAACGTCTCATTTAGCTCATTCAAGGCTAGCTCACGAGAATTTTTATTCTTCGATATTTGAGATTTCAGAGAGGCTATTTCATCATCTTTAAGCTCAGATACCTTGGTCAAATTAGAAACCTCTTTTTCAAGAGTTTCTTTGCTTTCTTCAAAAACTTTGGTTTTTGACTCGAAAACCAAAAATTCTTTCTCATATCGATCAAGTTCACTCTTGACCTTCCAAATCATCAATGTCGTCATCATCACTTTCTTAATACAAGAATTGTGATGTGTTTATTGCCTCATCAACCATAAGACATTCTTCAATGTTGGAGATGTCAGAACCTACTATCTCAGCAACTCCGCACAAGTCGTTATCTTTTAGGCTAAAGTCGATAACGTCGTGAGTTATCCCTCACAATTCTGGTGATGAAAATGTTGAGTCATCTAAGTTGAATTTGGATCTTCTTTCTCTCTTCAGTAAGCAATGCACTCTAAGTTCTTTTGAGTGTTCTTCTCTCCTTCTTGTCACTCGTCTTAAGCTTGTTAAAAATAGGACAATCACGTTTGAAGTGGCCAGGTTTCTGACAATAGAAGCATATATCATTCCTAACTTCAGCAACTTCAGTACTAACGGCTTTCTGAGCAGGGTTGTTCAGAGAGTTGTTCATTTGTATATTTTTGTACTGATGGTAGTTTGGGCCGAGATGCTTTATCAGCTTCTCTTTTCCTTTTCTCCTTTCAACTTCTTGAGTGATATATTTCTTCATATGTCTCACTGCAAGAGCATTTTCTTCAGACACCACCTTGGTATCCTTCTTTTCAGAAGTACCTTGGGTAACTAGAGCAACACTCTGCAACTTTTCAGCTGCAACCAATCTTCGTTAGGTTGTCTCATAGTTTACAGTGGCCACATGTGAAAAGAGTTCCACTGGAGTGATTTGGGGCATTCTCTTATTGATGTAGAAGTACTGGGTATGCTCCCAATTTTGGTTCAAGCTTCTGACGATGATTTTCACCTTCTCATAATTTGAATATATGTCACTTTCCCCAACTTCAGCCATATCACTCATCAGAGTTGGAAACCGAAAATCAAGTTCTTCTAGAGTTTTAGAGGGACCCTGTTTAAAGTTTTGGAATTTCAATTTCAATACTTCGAACTTATTTTCCTTGGTTTTCTCAGTTCCGGCACAGATATCTTCTATTAAATGCCAGGCAACTTTCGCCGTCTTTGCACACCACAGTTTGCACTGTATGTGCTCAGGTATCGATCAAATCATGACATTACGAGCTTGATCATCCAACTGTGTCTCTTGGCATCTTCCGATGTCCAAAGTTCACGAGGTTTGTCTTCATACTCAACTTGTCCAGCAGCAGCACGACCACTATCGCTAGTGGAAGTGTCACTGCTTTCAGCGTCAGTGTTTCTCTGACCATCAGATAACCCAATTACGTGCTTGAGCTGTCTGATTTTGATTGGCCCTTCCTTGATGACATAGATCATCTCATCATCGATAGCTTCAAGATGCAGCATCATGTTGTTCTTCCATTTCTCGTAAATCTCTGGTTTAAGAACGGAGCATCAATCAGAGACATACCTGCACACTTAACACAAAATTAAAATGTCCCCATAAAGCGACAAAAACTCTACATATCTGGGGGATCGAAGTTCACTGCAGAAGGCTTGGGAACCTCCTGCTCTGATACCACTTGTTGGTTCTATTAACGGTAAAGGAAAAGACTAGAGGGGTGGGGGGTGAATAGTCTTTTCAAACTTTCGTCGATAAACAGTCTTTCTCAGAAACCTGGGGGTGTTTGACACTTAGATTCAGAGAGCGGAAGACATTAAAAGATAGATAAACGTAAATGTGCTTTACAGCATTAATGTGTGTGTGTGTGTGTGTGTGTGTGTGTTTGTGTGTGTGTGTGTGTGTGTGTTTGTGTGTGTGTGTGTGTGTGTGTGTGTATGTGTGTGTGTGTGTGTTACACTAAAATATAAGTATAATAAAGTAAATAACACATCAACTTATAGTGGTATCTGGAGGTGGCGTAATCCTCCAACTAATCCACTTCGGCCTTTCTGAGACCTAGAATTCACTAGAACATATAATTGAGTTCTCCTTACAATGTATCGTATTCTAAGATCCCTACAAACAGATGGTTCCCAACCAAATGTTCCCCCTGAGTTATTCCCTAGCTCCTCGAGCCAAGTACTTCATGTACTCAAGATAACTTTGGAGTTTTTCTTTGATTTCCTAAACCAAGTACTCCACGCCTTGATGGTATTGATTATATGATTATTGTCAGGCTTCTCTTTATAACTTATCAACTATGTATTCAGAGAGCTTGAAGAGATTACACTACTTAATATACTGTTCAGTATATGATAGGTTTCTCCTTTCTGACCCAAGTGTTGATATCTGTTCTAGAGAATGAACTTCAAAAATGGTATCTGAGTGTTCAACTCTTTCATAGATAATCAAGCACTTGTTAAGGTTCAGGACACTTAGAACTACTAGTAAATCTTTGAATTGTATGGTCGCAACTGTAAGCTTGAGAGTTGTAGTATGAATGCTTAAGAGAATACTTGCTTGATATGAAAGTATGAGCGTAGTTCGTGTGTGTATTTCTCAGCTTCTAAGTGGTGATATTTATAGATGAATTGAGAGCCGTTTGAATAGTATCTGTTAGACCTTCTTAGAATTCAATCCGTTGATATCTTGAAATAAGTACTCAGAAGTCCCTTTCTCATTTTTCAGAGAGGACTCGCTTGATCAACTTTTCAGTCGGTATAATTAATGTACTATTTCTTATCTCGTAGTCTCAACGGACACATGAGTCTTTCTGAAACCTAGTATGCTCCTTGACTCAATGATGTCATATATTTAGAGACATGTAACGTGCCAAATGCACTATACAATATGCTTTCTGATCATAGAGTTATCTGAGTAGATTAACCATTATGTCTTCATCAAACTTGTGCAATCTTCAGTCTTCAAATTTTCAATTAAAATCCATTTCTAGGATCCTTTTACATGGCTCAAAATATAAAATTATATTCAGAGACCTAATAATCCTATTACAATATTACAAGTTTAACTAGACTAACATACTAAGTGATCTCCTCTTTTACAATGTTGAAGTGAACCAAGAGTACTAGTTACCTTTATGTACTAAAGATAAGTCATGTGGTGATTGATCAAAAATACTAACAAATATTCTTAACACTTTAAAATCAAGGTAGTCTACTTCACTTTTTTTTTTTGAAACGGCTAAAGGGTGACTTGAACCCCCGATCTATTAGTTGGAAGTGAATCGTCTTACCAACTGACTTGCGCTTAGTTGTTAATTTTCTACTTCACATAATTAAGAGAGTATTGCAATTAGTGTTTACAATTATAGTATTTCTCTGACTTAGAAATGTTAATGGCTGGCAGCTTCCGAAATTGATGGAAAGTGATATGAAATGATTTCTTACCATGTTTATAATTGTTTTGAATTTTTTAAGTAGAATAATATAAACAATTGGAATAAATTATCTCATTCAATTTTTAGTAGTTAATTATAGCTATTAATTAATTATAAATAAGATAACAAATTAAATAAATTAATGGTCTTAGAGAAAATTCATACTATATATTCGATTATCACATATAAAATAGAGCAATTGACGTGCAACATTATACACAGGAGGAAAAACGCATTGCATTGGCTAGACTTGATATTTATTGATGAATTTGATAATCGTTTGAATAGTATCCGTTAGACATATTTCAAATTAATTCCGTTCATATCTTGAAATTAATACTCCCATGCGTATATCTCTTTTCAGAAAGTTCTGGAGAAGGATAGTGACATTTCTGTCAAGCATTAAATGCATTGTACTATATTTCGTCATGTAGTTTCAACAGATGCATGTAGCTTTCTGAAGCATCACATGTTCCATCTCTCAGAAACTTGTTGTCTCGGAAACTTAGATGTAACTTTGTTTTGTGAACAAAACACAAGTTTTTTGTACATAGCTTTCTGGAAGCAACTGTCTTAGGAGACTTACCTCTTTTGTCTTCAGATACCATTGTGCAAAAGGTCTTCTCCTTTGCTTGAATGCCTCCTTATTGGTCTTCTTCGAGTTAAATAAAAATTACATTCAGAGACCTAACATCCTATTACAAGGTTTCTAAAAACTATCATATTTGTTGTATTTCTTCTTTAAAATGGTCAAGTGAACCAAGAGTACTACACACCTTTCTGAAACTAGAACAAGTCATTGTGATGAGTGATCAAAATACTAACATATATTCCTAACAAATTTCCCCTTTTTTGATCAGACAACAATGACTATCACAAAAAGTCCTATTACAAATTGGAGAAGTCAAATTCCCAGCACTTAATCATTACATAATGAAATAAGTTCAAAAGAAGTGTAGAAAATAAAACATTAACCAAATCGCAAGGAGTGATCTTTGCTGACAAGTTATCTTCCATTAAAGTATCTGAGAGTATGATCATCAGAATTAACAATTACAGAACAAAGATAACTTACAAGAATATATTAAAGTCAATACATCAGCAAAAATGCAAAAAACATCATAAAAGGAAAATTGAACAACACGAGAGTCCAAGCTCCAAGTAACATTCTAAGTCATCTGTCTTCAAATCTTCATATCTTCAAAACACATAGGTTATCAGCAACCTTAAGTTCTTAGTCGGTCCTTCTGGATTATTCTCTGAATCTTTTATCCATGTGCTCTCTCTTGTCAATGACATAGTAAAGGAGACAGGTTCTTACAACCATTTATGTATCTTTGGCAACCTTGCACTTTTCCTTGTAGTCCAGATTGAGAATTTTCTCATGAAACTGTCTAATCCAGTAGACTCTTTCCCATTTCCAGGCATGATCAATCTTGGTCTCAATGAGTTTGAAGTGCTTGTAGATGACTCTCAAGTAGTTCTTGTCATCATCAAACTCTTGCTTATTCATGTAAAAAGATTCATGAGCTAGCACTCCAAGCTTGATCTATGAACATGTTCCCAGCAGTTTTGGAACCTTGTGAACATCATCAGGTTTGAAGTAAGGAACTTCTTCCTTTATATCCTTTCCCATGGCATCTCTTCTGATTTTCACTTCAAAATCAAGCCATATTTTCACATGAGCAGGATTTATTAGATGAGGTCTTCTAACTCGCCATGCCATCAGTTGGTTAAAGATAGGTTCAGAAAATTTCTTATTCAGCAGTAAGTGTTGGATATCCAAAATCCAGTAGCCATTGAGTTGTCTTATGCATTGATATGCAGACTAGCTATCATGAGTCTTTGCTTACTCAATTAATCTTCATCTGGTCTGGGAAGAAGATTTTCAGTGTTGGTTCTCCCAAACCTTGCATTTCTTCTTTGTCTTCTATTCATTATGGGATTCTCCCTTGATGTGTTCTCTGTGGGGGTTTGACTTGAAGAACCACCTTGGACAGATTTGGTATGTCCAGATGGTGTTTTAGCAGCAATGGGTTGCAGCTATTGGTTCAGATTCTGCTTCAATCCTCCTCATTCTGTGGAGAGGATGCTCATCATGATCAGTATCATTTTCATCCAGATTGTTGTGTCCTTGATCAAGTTGTGAGCAAGTATCTTCATTACCAATTCTTTTGCTCTCACCTTCTTCTTCTTCAGAAGGTTTATCTGATTTCCTTGGGAACTTGGTTCCCTTTGAATCTTCATGAAAAGCTCTGGATCTAGTCAGTGGTGGTGGTGGTGGTGGTGGTGGTGGTAGACTTGAAGAGGAGGGAGGTTCTCTGATGGTTAGAGGTTTTTCTGCATGCTGCTTCCTCTTGCCTGATTCTCTTATTGATCCTTCCGCCTTAGTCATTGTCATCTGAGTCAAATTGTCATAGGCTTCTTGTAAAGAGTCAAAATGTGCACTCAATACATTATGGCCTTGTACCAGCTTTTGTACTTCATAAAGAAGGGACTCAAACTTACCAAGTAGTAGATGTTCTCTCTTGGAGATCTACTCCAGTGGCTCATACATCTTGTCTACTTTCCCAGCAGCATAACTAGACTCCATCAGTGCTTTCTGAGCTGTCTCTAAATCATCATCTCTCTGTATTCCAAGATATTTCTGTGCAATCATCAGAGATGTGGTCCTACTGGTCATTAGCTCAGCAAAAGTTTTTTGGAGGGATGGTGGCCAAAGCAAGATTGTTTTGTTCAAACAATTCATTCTTCAAATTTGAAAGGATAATAAGCTTGTTCTCAAAAACAGTATTGTCTTCTGGTGCTTTGTCAAAGGCCTTAGGTGCAATCACCTTTCTTTTCAGATGGGACGCAACCATATAATCATTCAGATTGGCCAAATGTCTATCTTTTTCATCCAGTCCAGCTAGATGGTCAGTGTCATCCACATCAGACCAATCATCATCTGAGAACTCTTCAAGGGCATGAATCACTGCCTTCTTCCCTTTGACATGTGATGATCCAGCAAGTTGTAATGCAGCCTCAACATCTTGCTTGTCTTATGCCAGTGATTCAACTTGAACCAAGGCAGCTTTCAGAGACTGCTTGAGCTTGATTTGCTCAGTAAGGAGTTCCACCTCATTTTCATTCAGTGCCTCCAGACTCTGTATTTTGGCAGCTTTCTGAGCAATCATATCCTCAAGCTCTGAATTATCTTGAGCTTCTCTCTCCAACAATTTCTTCAACTTGGAAGCTCTAGCTTCAGCTTCCCATTCAAGAATATTTTCTGCTTCTTCATCCGTTTTTTGTTGAGAGTAGTAAGTTGGTGACTTTGAAGATGGTGGTGGTGTAGACACTTTATGTGCAGATGACAGTCCTGCACTAGATGCTCCTCTAAACTGAGCAAATCCACCAACTCCTGGAGTGGGAGCCTCATCATCATCATCACTCTCAGTGTCATCCTTCTAGGTTAGATGTTCTGAGAGGGGTTCTTCGAATTCATTCTCATCTATCTCCTCCTCCTCATCAGAAACCAGATTGATCACCATTGGAAACGTGGTGACTTGCCCATTTATTTCCTCCTGCTCTGATGGGTAAACACTCATGCTCTTGGGCAAGGCAGGCTTGTAAGTCATTCGCCTCTTGGTCTCTTCATCCGCATCCAATAATGCTTTTTCAAGCATTCATATGATTTCTTCAGATGATCCCTCATATATCACCGCAACAAGGCTGTGCTCTTTTACAAAGTAGGTGGCATGGATATATGTCTCCAAATCCATGGCCCGTTCCCTTCTGACCTGGTTGGCTATCAAACGGGCTAAGTTAGAAAGATCAGCCCTTTTAAGCTTTTGCCAAGACTTGAAAAGACGCAGATGTTGCTAGATAGTCTTTTCTCTGAAGAACTTGTGCACCTTATCAGAATTTGATGCTGAAGTTGAAGGTACGATGCTTAAAGCCTGAAAGAGAAAGAAGTCTTTTACTTTCAAAGACTTAGAGATATCAGAGTTTGAAAGATGAGTTCAGTTTCTGAATTACCTGAGTTTCAACAGCAGGCCCAGAAGGGTCTACCATATGATCGGCAGCCTCAGATATTTCATTGAGAGGTTGAGACACAGTAGTATGTTCCTCAGTAACTTCTCTTTCGATTTGATCCTGAGAATAGAAATTAATACATTAAATGGATTGTTCAGAGAGATATGTTTTTACAAACACTTGTTGTTATCTGAGAGTTCACTTACCTCCGGTTGGGGAGGCTCAGAAACAACTTATTCAGAGACTTGTGCAGTCTCTGGAACATTCTATTTTGGTGAAGCTGGGAGAGCTTCATCAAAATCCATTGGCTCAGAAAGAGTCGCAACATTCCCTTCTGGCGCCTTTGCTTCTTCTTGAGCCTAAGAAAGTAAACAATGTGTAATTAAGAATAAGCAAGTAAAAAAGGTAAAATTGCCAACTTTCTCACGAATTTAGCAAACCTTCGATGTAGAAGGATCAACAACTTGTTCTTCGGAAACCTTGAAGGTCTCTGGCAATTCATTTTCAGCTTGTGATGTTTCCATCACTTGCTCTTCTTCCTCAGTTTGCGTTTGTTAGAAATATAATTAAGTTAGAATACTTAATAATTTTTACAAGTTCTAGAAGGAATTTCCACTTTTCAAAGGTTGATTATACATGTGCAACAGTCTCAGCTTCTTTAAGTATTGAGGCTTGGTGAGCCTCTGTTTCACTTTCTGAGGAAGGTTTTGCAGCTTCCTCTACAGCTTATGTTTCTTCTTGGGCCTGTATCAAAGAGAATTTATGAGTGACAAGTAATAAACAACTAAGTTTAAACAAGTCAAATATATACTTCTTTGCTACCTGAAGTGCATCAGGTTGAGCTTTTGAATCCTCTTCTCGGTTAGAAGATTCTGTCACTTCAGACTCAAGTTCCCTTTCTACTACTTTCTGGGAAACCTGTTCCTCAACAGTATTTTCTTCAGCAACTTCTTTTGTTGGTGTTTCTGACTACACTATTTTTGCAGATGGGTTTGAGATAGAAACATTCTTAACCGCATCTTGCATTCCTTGTAGTTAAATGAGCTCTGAATGGATGTGGTTGATGCTTCTTGTGTATCAGTAATATCTTCAGCATCCATAGTCTTGGAAGTCTTCTTAGAAACTTCATCCAAATTAGAACCATATGCCTTCGATGCATCACTGGTTTTCTTTGAATCTTTAAAGAGTTGTGTGAGAACCATCTCATCATCATCATCAGACTCTTCTATTGTGGTCACCGAATTATCCATAATAATGGTAGTTTATGTGGAGAGAGAGAGCTTTCACTACTCTTGCTTAACATCTCCTCATCCCTGGACGCATCTTCAATAATGGGAGTGGTAGATGGAACTTCAAGAACAAGAGAGGAAATTGGAGTACTCTCTACAGGAGTCTCACTTGCCTTTTGTTTCTTTGTTGCCCTCTTTTTGGTTCTGGGCTTCTTTAGTGCCACTTCAGAAGGTGCAGCCTCCTCAGCAACCTCAGGCTCTTCTCAGTCAATTGCCATAATTGAACTTGTATAAAATGTCATTGGTCTCTATCTTCTCAGGGTTTATGAGCTTTAGACCATATGACTCAAGTATATAACATATCTTCATTCCATAAATGACTGTGGCCTTTGGCTCAGTGAGGCCTTTTCCAATCTTCACATCAAATCTTCTGAGAGCTTTAACAAACTTCATGAACACGTACTTACCCCAATTTAAAGGGTTTTCCTGTTGTTCCATGACTTGGCTTCTCATGAGGTACATAGTCATCCACCTCTCAAGGCTTATTTGGTCAACTGCTCCCTTAAGACCATCAAGAGCCTATGTAGAATACAGGTAGCATTTAGTGCTTGTACATATGCCTCACACTGATATCTCCCAGAATGAAAGTGGAGGGAGTGTCTGGGATAGACATATCAGAGAATTCACTATAGGTCTCCTTGGAACCTTGTAGTTGTATCTCATCCTTGGGGCTCATCTCATAATCTTCGCCCTCATTGACCAGACCAAAGAGGTCACAAAACCTTGACAGTCAAGTTCAATCACAAGGTTCTGCACCTTCATCTCGAAGGACACTTTTTTAGTCCCGTTGACCAACTTAGTGGTCACCTCTGAGTTATTGTAAAACTCGGGAATATCCAGTGAAGAGGTCTTACTGGGAAGGGCTGAAAGAGATCCCTTCAGGTTTGCTTTTTCAAGCATAACCAAAACAGAGATCCTATCTGCCTGCTCTGGGATGATAGCCTTCAGATGTTTTTCCACAAACGCACCACCATATTGCATCCTGTGGTTAATGGTCCAGTGGTCTGGATTGAAATCCCTTTGGAGTCTATTGTTCGAGATCTTCAGGTTTAGTGTTTGCTTTTCAGAAGCAACAACAAATGTAGTTGAAGCCTTAGAACTTGAAGCACGTTTGGGAGCCATTTTATATAGAGAAGGTTAAACTGAAATCGAGAAGATTAGTATGTTGGATTAGTGCTTCTTTTTCAGAAGAACTAGAGAGAATAGAAGAAATTGCAGGTTTTCTTTGCAGAAAATTAGAGAGGAATTGCTATTTTGATGAAAGTATGAAATTTTGGATTTCCGAAAAGTGTTTGTCTTTTCTATAAATCATGATATGTAGCATTAGAATCACAGCAGTTACAAAATACATACACAAAATATGCATTTGTTACCGTGTACAATGCACTGGCGTGGTAACAAATAACGCTTTGCATTAAATGCAAGTGGGACCTTAACTTTCTCACTACAGTGAGTTTCTCTCACCGTTTAATCTCATTCGTTGAGACAAAATGAATATTTCATCGATGGCTATCAAAGCTTCTCCAGCAATGATTTCAATCAAAAAAAATTACAATGCCCTCATTATGGATTTTTGGCTTGGTGTAATCATAATTCACTCTTATCGTGTGAGAAGATAAAACCTTTGGACTTATCTTTCTGAGTTCAAGTCTTATTTTATTTGTGTTATCATGTAAATGGTAAAAACACATTATCCTAGGCATAGTTTGACTCTCAGACAATTGTACTTGTCTACTATTTTCTTCCCCCTCACGAAAGTGTTATTACACCTTTTTTAGTATCCGTCTTAGAGACTAAAAATACATTTCCATAGTATCTGAATACGCGTTTCAGAAACTTAGAATTATTTGTACCATAATGCCATTGAGTAACTGGATACCCGTTCCAGAAACTTAGCAACTCTCTGTAACCTTGTTCTCATAATCCTTAGAATCTTTTCAGTTCTTAGGTAGCTCAATCAATTCAAGATTATGCCTCAAACTTAAGAATTTGCTTTCTTGCAATGGTTTAGTGAAGATGTCTGCAAGTTGGTCTTCCGTGCCAACCTTGAGTATCTCTATATTGCCCTTTTCAACATGATCTCTGTGAAGTGGTGTCTAACATCAATGTGCTTAATTCTAGCATGAAACTTGGGATTCTGAGTAATCGCAATAGCACTTGTGTTGTCACAAAAAATGGGAGTTTTCTCTTCATTGAGTCCATAGTCTCTGAGTTGTTGTTATATCCACAAAATTTTTTATGCACAACACCCAGCAGCAATATATTCATCATATGTGGTAGAAGTAGCAATTGAGTTTTGCATCTTGCTAAACCATGAGATAAGTCTAGTTGCCAGAAACTGACAAGTTCCTGGGGTACTTTTCCTATCAAGCATAGATCCAACATAGTCAGCATCTGAGTAGCCAACCAAACTAAAACCACTATCCTTTGAATACCACAATCCAACCTCTACAGTACCTTTAACATATCTTAATATCTGCATAGAAATGTTTTAATCTGATTGCATAGAATTTGTCTGAAATCTAGCACACACACCAACTGCATATTGAATATCAGGTCTGCTTGCAGTAGGGTAGAGAAGTGAACCTATTAATTTCCTATACTTGTGTTCTTCAACACTCTTGTCAGATTCAGTACATATCATTTTGGTCCCTATGCTCATAGGTATATTAGCATTCTTTTCAGAAGGCTTCAGATTGAACTTGTTGAGCATATCCTTTTCATACTTTGTTTGACTAATGAATATTCCATCATCGAGTTCTTGACTTGAAATCCTAGAATATAGTTCAATTCTCCCATCATGCTCATCTCAAAATTACTTTTATGAGATTTGCAAAGTCATCACAAAGTTTCTTATCTTTATATAATGTCATCAACATATACTTGAACTAAAAGCAGCTTCCCATCATGATTCAAAGTAAATAAAGTTCTATCAACTTCACCTTCCTTAAAACCATTTTCGAGAAGTCATTTAGCCAAAGTGTTATACCATGCTTTTAGAGCCTATTTCAGTCCATAAAGAGCCTTCTGTAACTTATAGACCACCCTACTTTCTAAGGAAACTTCAAAGCCTAGTGGTTGATCAACATAAACTTCCTCAGCAAGTTCATCATTCAGAAATGCACACTTGAGATCTATTTGGTAAACTTTAAAGTCATTATGAGCTGCAAAGGCTAGAAATAGTCTTATTGCATCCAATCTTGCAACTAGTACATATGACAAATCAAAATTTAAGCCTTCAGTCTGGGTAAAAATCCCTTGGAAACCAACCTAGCCTTGTTTCTGGTTATTTCAACAAACTCATTCATTTTGTTTCTGAAAATTCATTAAGTTCCAATTATAGATATTCCTTCTACAAATGGAACTAGATTTTAGACCTTGTTTCTCTCAAATTGATCCAATTCTTCTTGCATTGCAGAGATCCAATCTTAATCCTTTAATGCATCTTCAATAGTCTTAGGTTCAATATTTGAGATAAAACAACCAAAGAGAGAATTAGCATTTTCAGTGATTGATCTCCTAGTTCTAACAACTTGATCAATGGGACCAATCACATCCTTTGCAGGATGATCTCTAATCCATTTTACAATGGGTTTTGAACTAGTAGAGTCACTATCTACGTGATCTAAATGTGAATCACTACGATTATGACTTGATACTTCTTCAATATCAGTTATATTTTTTACACTAGAAGTGCGGTAAATATCATACACTTGTTCAGTGTGAGAGATTTCTGGAATACGACTTTCAGAAAAGTTGTTCCCAGAAAGGTCTCTACGATGTATATTCTCAGTTTCCATTTTTGAATTCTCATAGAAAATTCTTCTATCATGTCTAAGATTCATCTGGTTATTACTAGGCACATCATGCTTTTCTTCGTCAGACTCATCCTCTATATTAATGACAGAGTTTCTCCTTTATGAGGGTTTTTCTTCAGAATCCTAAATCACAAGTTCCTTGAATCTATCTGAGAGTTCTTCATCAAGGGTATTTTCTTGCATCCTTCATAGAATACCACATTGACTGATTTTTCAATCTTCTTTGTTCTCTTGTTGTATACTCTGTCAGCTTTGCTATTCATAGAATAACCAAGAAATACACCTTAATCTGTCGTTGGTTGAAATATTCTCAAGTATTCTATCACATTGTTAAGAACAAAACATCTACAGCCAAACACTTTCAAATGTTTATTATTAGGGGGTCTACCAACCAAAAGCTCATAAGGAGTTTTTTCATGGTGTTTGTTTATCAAGCATCTGTTCTGAGTATAGCATGTTATATTTACAGCTTCAAACCAATATACTTCACTTATTTCAGTATCAGCTAGCATTGTCCTTGCAGCTTCTTTAAATGTCATGTTCTTCCTTTCAACAACACCATTTTGTTTTGGTGTCCTAATAGAAGATAGTTGATGTTGTATACCTTTGCAGGTACAAAACTCTTTTATGTAGTGATTGACAAATTCAGTACCATGGTCTGTTCTGATTGCAGATACCTTGTCATTTTTCATGACTTCAAACTTCTTCAGCAAGTTTGGTATCTCCACCCTAGCATAAGAGTTTTGTTTCAGAAAGACAACCCAAGTAAACCTAGAGAAGTCATCAACAACAACTAGACCATTCTTCTTGCCTGCATAAGTAGTTACATATGATTCAAAAAGATCCATATGTAATAGTTGTAGTGGTCTAACACATAAATGTCTGGTTTTGGACTTGAAAGAGGTTTTGGATTGTTTTCCCAATTGACAAGCATAGCAGACACCGTTTCTGAATGTTGATTTAGGTAGTCTAACCACTAACTCTTTCTTGGAAAGTTTGTTCAGAGTTATTCAAGTGACTCATTCTCTTGTGCCATAATCAGTGTTCTTCAGTGTGACCTGATTGACTCACCATGAGACATTCTTCAGTTGTGGCAGATGTCCAATCAGCGACATATAGACTTCCTTTCCGCCTAGCAACCAAGATTGTCTGCTTTGACTCATTATCAATCAATTTGCAGAATTTCGATTTTATCTTCACCAAATATCCTCTATCTGCAAACAGGCTAATGCTTAGAAGATTATATTTCAAACATTTACATGTAATACATTAGAGATTGTAAGGGATCCCAATTAGACGATGTCAAATCCTATAGAAGGATTTAATTCTCCTCCAACAAACCTGATATTTGGCCCAGTATTACATACTCTGTAATCAACCAAGTTTGCTTTGTCTCATGTCATGTGCTTCCTGCATCCAATATCAAATAGCCATTGAGCCTTAGTCCATGACGCGTTCTGCACAAAACAGGAAACAGGAGTTACGTTCATGCTTCAGAAACAGAACCACTTAGACTAAACGTTCTTCCAGTGGGAATCCATTTCTGAATGAATCTCTTAGGAGTAGGTTTTTGTCTACTTGGAACATAAGGAGGAATTCTAGAATCATCGGATTTCAGATCAATCTTCCTTCTTGGGATGTTCCTTGGTGTTCCTCGTGGTGGCTACAGAGACCTGTCCGGATTCTGAGTTTGCTTTTCAGCAAGCTTAGTCTTCCTGGCCAAGTTTCTTCTAGCCCTGGCATTCAGTTTTTCGGTGGCTTGGGATTGCTTCCACTTCTGATGATTGCTATAAGAAATTCTAGCTTTCCACCATCGTTCTTGTCCTTCCTTATATTGTTGCATTAGGACTTTCCCGATAGAACGATAGCCAATACCATTTCAAGCAACATTGTTTTCTGAACACGATTTTCTGCAACCTCACTAGTTCTTGCATCATCCCTATATCCATAGAATGGTACAGTAGAAAATACACCAAGACTGGTGATGCTTCCCTTCCTAATGATACAACATTGTGGATGATCACAAGTTAAAGGATCATGTTTCTTTCCAAAAACCTTTTTCACAAGTTTCTTTGGAACTTGTTGTTCCTTCAAAGGTTTGGTCGCAACTGCTTTACCTTTTTCAAGAACCTTAGCTTTTTGACCAATGCTATAGGTTTATTTGGAACCTTTATGTTGACTTTTTACAAGGGTCAACCTTACATTACTCTTTTCAGATGACTGGAGCTACTTGATTAGGAGTCAAGTCCAAGTCCTTCTTTTTTTCAAAAGAGTGTCACTAGCTTTGACAAATGATTTGAACGAAACCTCTTTCTTTCTAAGTTCATCATTTTCTGAAAGAAGCTTCGCTAACTTCTCATTTAGCTCATTCATGGCTAGTTCATGAGAATTTTCATTCTCCGATACTGAGATCCAAGAGATGATATTTCAGCGTCCTTTCTCTCAAATACCTTGGTCAAGTTAGAAATCTCTTTTTCAAGAGTTTCTTTTTCTTCTTCCAGAACCATGGTCTTTGATTCAACAACCAAGAATTCTCCTTCATATCGATCAAGTTCACTCTTGAACAATACCAAATCCTTAATACCGTCATCATCACTTTCGTAGTACAAGAATTATGATGTGTTTATTACCTCATCAGCCATAAGACATTCTTCAATGTTGGAGATGTCGGGATCTACAAGCTCAGCAACTCCACACATATCATTCTTCTTCTGGGCAAAGTCGATTACATCGTGAGTAATCCCACACAATTCTGGTAATGGTAATTTTGAGTCTTCTGAATCCTCATCTTCAGAATCCAACTCAATATCCAGAGCATCAAGTTGAATTTGGATCTTCTTTCTCTCTTTAGTGAGCATGGCCCTCTGAGTTCTTTTGGAAGTTCTTCTCTCCTTTTTGTCACCCATCTTAAGCTTGTTAAAAGCAGTACAATCACGTTTGAAGTGAACGGGTTTCTGACAATAGAAGCAAATGCCATTTTTCAATTTCAGCAACTTCAGTACTAACAGCTTTATGAGCACGATTGTTCATAGAGTTGTTCATTTGGATGTTCTTTTATTGATGGTAGTTTAGGCAGAGATGCTTTTTTCAGCTTCTCTTTTGCTCTTCTCCTTTCTATCTCTTCACTCACATATTTCTTCATGTGACACACAACAAGAGCATTTTCTTCAGACAGTTCCTTGTTATCCTTCTTTATCAGAAGTACCTTGTGTGAATAGAGCAACACTCTGCAACTTTTCAGCTGTAGGCAATCCTCGCTGGGTTGTCTCATAGTTCATAGTGGCTAAATTTGAAAAGAGTTCAAAATGAGTGATTTGTGGCATACCCTGGTTGAAGTAGAAATATTCGGTATGTTCCCAATTTTGGTTCAAACTTCTAACGATGGTTTTCACCTTCTCAGAATTTGAGTATATGTCACGTTCTCCAAGTGGAGCCATATCACTCATGAGAGTAGTAAACCGAAAATGAAGTTCTTCTAGAGTTTTAGTGGGACCCTGTTTGAAGTTTTGAAACTTCAATTTCAGAACATTGAACTTGTTTTCCTTGGTTTTCTCAGCTCAGGCACAAATTTCTTCAATCAATTGCCAGGCAACTTTCGCAGTTTTTACACAATACAGTTTGCACTATATATGCTCAGGAGTCGATCGAATGATGATGTTACGAGCTTGACCATCCAACATGTGTCTCTTGGCATCTTCCGATGTCCAGAGTTCACGAGGTTTGTCTTCATACTCAACTTGTCCAGTAGCAACACGATCAATATCACTAGTCGAAGTGTCACTACCTTCAACATCAGTGTTTCTCCGACTATCAGACACTCCAATGACTTGTTTGAGTTGTCTGATTTTGATTGGTCCGTCCTTGATGACATAGATCATCTCATCACTGATTGCCTTAAGATGCAGCATCATGTTGTTCTTCCATTTCTCATAATTCCCGGGCTTCAGAACCAGAGCATCACTCAAAGACATACATGCACACTTAACACACAAATTAAAACGTCCTCGGAAAGAGACAAAAACCTTTACCTATCTGGGGGGGTCGAGGTTCATTGCAGAAGGCTTGGAAACCTCCTGCTCTGATACCACTTGTTGGTCCAGATAGTGACAAAGGAAAAGACTAGAGGGTGGGT
>JAYMSP010003488.1:0-19556 GCA_036897095.1 Plantago elongata
GTTTATCTACTGTGAAACTTATTGCATAGCCAGAGAAAAGGCAAGCAAGCTTACATGTCGGTCAAGTCTACCCTACGAGATGTTCATCTATTGAAGAAATTATATAACATGAAATTCATTACACATAATTTTATTGTGAAAACTAAATGTGAGAATAACTGACAATGAAGTAAGAGTTCTGCTACTAATGTGAAGCACATTAGACGTACCTTTTGAACATAGAATAATTCCGGAATAGAGATGCGTGAATTTCAGAAACCCCCATATCTATAGGAGCATTTTTAATTTTGAATTTGGCATCTTGTAGCTCCTGAGCACGTAAGGAAGACCTTCTTGGACTCTACATAAATCATATGAACAAGAGTCAAATATTAAACCAAAAAACTTCCTCGAGCAGTTGCTGAGACTTGAGACTATACCTTTGACTTTATTGATGAGATATTTAATAACATCGAATTCATCTGAGAAATTGGCATATGAACTCCACCTGATTTCTTACTCAAGGCAGGGTTGTTAGCCGAAAAGGAGCCACTATGTGAGAGAGAGGGACCAGCCTGAACTAATTCAGTATTCAAGGAGTTGGGATTGCGCTCTATATTAGTATTGTTCACACGAACCAAAGACATGTTGATATCCATGGAAGAAACGGAACTAGAAGAGGCCAAATTCTTATTCGCGCGTCGTACCAAGTAATTTTGCGTGTCAGCTTTCTCAACTTCAGCATCCAGATTCCACATATCCTCTGATGTGGGAGAAGTACCTCCATCATTACTCCACTTCTCAGTAGATGCGGAATCAACCAAGATGTCTGAGTGAGAATTGTTGTCAGTAGTTGGAGAAATAGTAACCAAACTCACCTCTGGGCGTGAGACAAGTGCGTAGTCTCCTGGATATGAATACAAGTAGAGAATAGATATAACAGTACTTATAGTGCCAGTGAAGGCAAGTAGGCACTTTATGTGGGCATGATGAAACCCTTCAAAACCAATGCCGTTATTCATCTTGCATATATGTAATAGGAGTCTTTATCTTGGCTAGATTGAGCAGCTACTGGAAGCCCCTTATCCAAGTATATTCAGGTCCCATAATTTTAACATGTGCTCAAAAGAGAGTGCTGGAGATAAACATAATAGTTTCAGTGAGTAAGATACACATTTATGTTCTCATGACCAGCCAAACATACTCTGTCAAGACACACAGATGTCTAATTAGTGAAGGTGCCTGTGAACTAAGAACAAGATTTATCTTTCTGCCGTTTAAATAATGTTTAAGTTGGACTGATGCAAGTTAAGCAATACGGTTTAAACCTCATAGAGCATTTGGTTTGCACTCACAGAAGTTGTTCACAATCACATGAGCTATAAGCCTATAATGTATTAACGAATTTTACTAGCGTGCTCGATACATTGCATTCATTACAATTTACACTCCATAACGAAGCTATATTTCACGATGCTGATATATTACCGCAACAAATTGCGCAAGGAAGGTCTCTAAGTCTAACATATGACAAAGTATCCTTCAATGCTTTCATTATTCTTCTAATTTCACCTCAACTAAAATTCATTTCCCAATTGCACCAGAATCACATACGACATGCGTGACTACCAGTCTACAAAGATAATTAAACCAAAGCTCGAAACATTTATAAAGAAAAACTAACTCTAAAACAGATTTTCACTCGCATAGTGTGATTGCACTCCAGAAGTAACCTAGAAATCTTAGAGCAAAATAATCAGCCATAATGTGAGAATAATTGCGTAATCAACTGCAATGGAGTTCCAAGTTCTAACTGAGATTCTAAACATGTCACTACATTCACAGAACAATGACATCACTGAGTTAGCTTTAAGAAACAAAACAGCTCAAAGGAGGACAGGCCAAGAAATTGCAAGCGAAGTGATGATGAACTTGACTTTACGAGCTCACAAAAATTGAGGAGAAAGCTTACTGTTGAAATTGGAAGCATATCAAGTGAATCTTGCTTGAGCTTGATTAGTGAAGCCATGAGAACCGACACTGTCACTATAATTGAAGCGATTTTGATGCCAGAACAAATTTCTACCTGCAAGGCCAAAATCAAAATACTGTCATTATTGGTCCTTTTAGTGGAGTCAACAGTCACAGACCCAATGGGCTTACACGGAGAGTACCAGTCCCATAAAATTTTCCAAAGCCCAAAAGTAACCGGCAAATCTTTTGTTTTCTTCTTTCTAGTCCACCTATTTTCTTCTTTCTAGCCTAGATCAAGGCAAAGGCCATACGTAACGTAGTGGATTGTCGACTTGGCCCCTGGACTGCAATTAATATAATTGCCCCCACAATTTTTACGTGAAGTTACTTTTATACCCCTCCACAAAATATTTTGCATATAGATATGTATATCAAATGTGCGAACTCAACTACTGAGTAGTATGTTATATGTCTTAGTGGTTGCCTACTGAGTAAGGCTGCGCAACGGACGGATACGGATTAATCCGCATCCGTTTGACTGGATATAGTCTGTTCGTATCCAATCCGTTCTCGGATAACGGATAAATTCGGTGGATATCCGTATCCGGTAAATTTAAAGAAAAAGAAAATAAAAAGAGAAAGGGAAAGACAGCTAGTAGTCGCTATTTGCAAATCTGTACACGGTCATAATAATCTGGAGGAGTAGTTGTTGTTGATTCAGAACTCGTTCTCTAGTGGGATTCCGGTGTCTCTAGGGGAATGTCGTAGCTTGTTGCGTGTGCATCTTTGCGATTAGGTCATAATAGCTTTTCCGGTGGCGTTCCCGCGGGTTTTTGGGGGCTTCCGCACGCGTCATTGCTCGAGTTAGCTGGCAATTCATTTTCCGGTGGGATTGCGAAGACTATTGCCGGTGCCGGGAATTGATCGCAGTTGATTTTGTCCAGTAACCAGTTTTCGGGGGGTTTACCGGATGAATTAGGTTTCTGAGTAATTTGTTGGAGATATCTGTTAATGATGATAATTTTTCTGGGGTTTTGCCGAGTAGTGTGGTGAATCTTGGACAATTGGTGAAGCTTAATCTTCAGGACAATGGATTCACAGGAAGTCTGGAAGAGAAGGAAATGAGAATGGAGAAGACGGCTGCTAGGAGTAGGAGTAGAGAATTAGGACAAGTAAAATAACAAAAATACCCCTGCCTAACGGATAAAACGGATATCCGGCGGGTTTATCCGTTTTATCCGTTCAAAACGGATGAAGGAAAACCCCGTCCGCGATCCGGTCCGTTTTTTTACGGATCGATCCGTATTCATCCGTTTTCACGGATAACGGACCGGATTCGCGGATACAGATAAAATGAGCAGCTGGTCGGGGTATTTTGACTGTTTCTCTTTTTAAAGTTATCTTGCTTCTCTTCTAAATTTCTATTCTTTATAAATTCAAATTTAGATACTATATTATTATTTGAAAAATTAAATAATTTTAAATACATTCATCACATTTATGTATAAGTTTTCACTTTATCTTTTTACTGCTTTCAAATTTGAATCTTCACAACTTAATTCTAAATTCCATTGTAATAATAATAAATTTATGTTCTAAATTTATTATAAATTCATTTACATTGAATACTAACTTATTATCATTTACATTATTATTCTTATTATATCATATTTTTAGATGATAACTGTTAAAAAATGAATATTATATTTAGAGAACTTGTTAATGTCCGAAGAAGTCTAAAAAGCAAAAAAATAAAGTGAAGACTTGCATTGCAACATTAACTTTAAATTTGCATAAAAGTATACTTATGCATCTCTTTATACACGCATTTCAAATGTAATTTCTAATTTATGAAATGCCTTTTAATATAATTTGTAATTTATTTAATAATTTAATATATTAATAACTTTATTATGTATGTGTGTCTGTGTCTTTTTTTTTTTTTTTTGCTACCATAAAGTAATTTTCTACGTCCGTTCTTGATTGTCGGCCAACTGATATGATAGTGAGATGAGCTTTTAATGGAGGCATAAGGTGTTGCCTAGATCACATGGAACGTGCGAATGAGAGCGAAATTGAAAGCACAAACGTAAGATCGTTACATTTTATAAAATATATAAAGCGCGAGTGTGTTAGAGCGTATATATAAATACATAAAAAACACATATGTATAATATCTTTAACTTTTTTATACATAAGTGATATTTTAATATCATTACCAATTCAATTGATGGTTCTTTTTTTATTATATTAAGACATGTTACGAGTTGAAAAGGTACTTAATGATTTATTAACAAAAAGAACCACACTTCTAACCTACAAACACATGCCGTATCTATGTTTCCATGCTACTCCACCCGATCCAACACTACCTAATCCAGCTCATGGTGTTGCACCCATTCGTGCTCCTGGTGGTTCTCTCATTCCTGATCCTGGTGGTGCACCCATTCCAGCTCCGGGTGGTGCACCCATTTAAGCTCCAGGTGCTGCACCCGAAGAACAACCCAACCCCTGAGTCTCCTGTTGTACCTGAGTCTCTTGGTTGTAATTTGTATATTTCAGCCTATTCTACTTTCTGGAACTGTATTAGTTTGTCTATGCATATTTTGTAGAGTCTTATTTCACCTGTGACTAAGCCTCTTGGTTGTATTTTGCATATTTTCAGTCGATTCTACTTTCTGGAACTGTATTAGATTGTCTATGCATATTTTGTAGAGTCTTATTTCACCTGTGATTGAGTCTCTTGGCTGTATTTTGCATATTTCAGCCAATTCTGCCTTTTGAAATTGTATTAGATTGTCTATGCATATTTTGTAGAGTCTTATTTCACCGGTGACGGAAACTTCAAATATTTTGTAGTCTTATTTTTTCTGTGGCGGAAACTTGTAAGGAAAATGCAAAATGCTAATCAGCTGTAGCTAATTAAACAAGTCCCAGAAGCTAATTAAATAGCGCAACGATTTATTCCCTTAGTGGGGTTTACAAATAGCATTTCTTTGGGTTGAAACATGAGAATTGAGATCATCCGATTAGGCGTCGACCTAAGTAACAGTTAACCAACTAAGTGACTAACATTTGGGCGGTTTATCCTTTCCAATTAATTAATCCAATACGGTGAAATATAATAACGATTAATCATAAAAATGCGACACATTATGTTGTTTGCTTACTCACAAAATCTTAACATAATATTTCCACCTTACAAAATTAACATATGTTATTTATGATGGTAAATGAATTATAAAACATATTCAAATGTGGTTTTAAATTAAACTCTCAGATATTATAAGGAAAGGTATTTATAAAGGTCATCATTAACCAAAATCAATACCATCTTTTTAGCCAAAAGTGAGTCCCAAGTAGTCAAAGGAAAATGTGAGTCAAATCATTAAAATGCTGAACCAAAATAGTAGTAATGTACAAAAGGGGAGAAGGCAAAAGAAAATTACTAGAATATGCTATTCCCATACATTCGTTCCTCTATGGTCCTCCTACCAAAGAGATAAAGAGGCAAATTGAATTATTAAAATATCACCATGTATAGTAATTTCGAGAGAGTAGGTCTTTAAATAATATAACATATTATGCAGAATTAATATATGATGTCAAGTCATTATTAAAATGTGTTTTATAAATATTAATTTAATTAATACTAGTTTTAATAATTTCATATAACATAGATAACTAAATTTTTATTATCTCCAATTTAGACCATATTTATCACTAACTTTTTAATTAATTTTTCAGTTAAATATATATCTTTTTATAAAACACTCATTATGTGTACGCGCAATTTCTTAAACAAATTAGCTTGCTGGAGAATTAGCCGGTTTGTGCAGCTAATCAAGAAAAAAACGATATAATTAATTACAAGCTAGCTTTCAACCTATCAAATAGATTTTCAGCTATCTATTTAGTTAAATTTAATTCAATGCAATTTAGTTCAGTTATATTTAATTATAATTTATATTATACTTAGTACAATTCAGTAAATTTAAATTGAAAATAAGAGATCATAAATTATATAGATACCGTATCTAGATATATTGAGTAAACGAGAAAACGAGAGAAAATTGTATGTGGTCCATGTGTGTAGGCGGCGTATCGTGGGCCAGTATTTTATCCCCAGCCAGCCAAGCCAAGCCGACTAGCAGCCAAAATCCACGGTGGCGCGTGACGCAACGCATTAGGAATCAGTCGTTAATCTTACGTCTCACCATTACTCACTCTCAACCCAATTTCCTCTTCACTATCATCTCTGCCAAAATCCACCAACTTCATTTCTGCTACTAATGCTGCTCTATCCTCATTTCCTTCATCACAAGTAAGTACGCAACCAAGATGCTCCTTTATCCTTTTATGTGGCCTCAATTTCAACTGCCTGTTCCATTCTAGATCACTCAATTTTTCATAGCAATCCGGATTCACAAGCATTGTTTTTATCAGTTTCCATTCAATTCGTGTTTGTACGCATTTTGCCTCATTATTCGTTACTTGCGTAGTTTCATATAACTATTTTGCTTTCTACATTGTTACTGTTCTTTACCTTTTCCAATTTGTCCGTATATCAGCAGCTGAGCTGGTGAGGAGGTCTCGGTTGTTTCTGTTTCTAGGTTTACTATCTATTGAGTATTGTTCGGATGCTCTGGAATTTGGGAATTTGGGCTGTGTTTGAGTGAGTGATGGGTTGTGTTTATTCCAAGACATGTATTGGTGATTTATGTGCTCCGAGAAGTGTTGATGATGCCAAAGAAGGCACCCGTGGGAGGGCAGCAGCAAGTGAGCTTAAGGTATATACGCCACCGGATGATACGGATAGTGACCACGGGGAATCGAGAGATCAGTTAAACGAATTAGGTTCGACGGAGGCTGGTATTACTAGGTTGTCGAGGGTCTCGGGGCAGTTTTTGCCTCCAGATGGTTCGAGGACGGTGAGGGTGCCTTCGGGGAGCTATGATATGCGTTTTTCGTTTTTGTCGCAGAGAGGTTACTATCCGGATGCTCTCGATAAGGCTAATCAGGATAGTTTCTGTATCCACACACCGTTTGGGGCGAGCCGAGATGATCACTTTTTTGGAGTTTTTGATGGACATGGAGAGTTTGGAGCTGAATGCTCACAGTTTGTGAAGCAGAAGTTGTGTGAGAATATGCTTAGGAATAGTCGTTTCAACTTAGATGCAGTTGACGCTTTGCATGCTTCTTTCTTGGTGACGAATTCACAGTTACATGCTGATGCCGTGGATGATAGCATGAGCGGAACAACAGCCATTACGGTGTTGGTTCGCGGAAGGACGCTCTATGTTGCGAATTCGGGTGATTCAAGGGCTGTTATTGCAGAGAAGAGAGGGAGTAATATTGTAGCAGTAGATTTATCAATTGACCAAACTCCATTTCGAACTGATGAACTTGAACGGGTTAAGCATTGTGGAGCTAGGGTTCTCACTCTGGATCAGATTGAAGGACTTAAAAGTGCAGATGTGCAGTGTTGGGGAACTGTAGAAGGTGAAGATGACGGTGATCCTCCCAGGTTGTGGGTGCAAAATGGGATGTATCCTGGTACTGCTTTTACGAGAAGCATTGGTGATTCCATTGCCGAGTCTATAGGTGTTGTAGCAAACCCCGAGATTGTTGCCATGGAGCTCACGCCTAACCATCCTTTCTTTGTGATTGCTAGTGATGGTGTTTTTGAGTTCCTTTCTAGCCAAGCAGTGGTAGACATGGTAATCTCTTTTCCCAACTAATGTTATGGCATGCCTTGCACTCATATCCTGTCTTAAGAATGGTGTTTTCAATTCTTAGACCAAGCAAATGGTAGTAAGTTTAGCCTCTGACATTGCATCCCAAATTACGAGAAAAAAGAGTTTAATATACTTTGAAATGTAGCATTCACGCTAGAATGAGTTGGTTAAATAATTTACTTAAAAGAAACAAGAAAGATCGCAAATAATCTGAAGGGTGCATTTCTGAGTTCGTAACCTGGATCATTAATAACTCAATAATTATTTTCTTCACATGGAGCTTTTTCTCTGTTTATGTGAAAAAGCTTTAAAACAGGAGTTCTAATTGTTGACCAGAAAGTTTGTGCATTGAATTGAAGGAAATTCCGAAATGGGGTTAGTTAGTTATTTGTGATGGTGGTTTGGAAACGGTTTTAGTCTTATTGTATCACATAGGGATCACGAATGTTCTCTTAAGATACATTATGAAATCTTGAAATTGTGGAATGGAACTGAAATAAATAAACAAGACACAGTCCGTCATTCATTATCCCCAGTTAGTTTCTTCAATATTTAGAACAATCTTTGTCCGTTGCCGGTGGCTTGTAGCTTTAAGTTGGTCAATCTTTCATAATCTTAAGCTGATATATACGTATATGTATAAATTGTTCTTACGTAGTTGTCAAGTGCTCAATTATAGACTACTATATGTGGATTCATACTTAAAACTTGCACATGTGTCATATATTACATGTACATGTCTCTTATTTAACAATGAGCTCTTGGAGACTTATTTCCAGATAAATTTGCATTCCTTTTTCTCTATTGTTTCCAGGTTGCAGAATATAAGGACCCACGTGATGCTTGTGCTGCAATTGTAGCGGAGTCGTATCGTCTCTGGCTACAATATGAAACGCGCACTGATGACATTACAGTGATAGTTGTGCATATAAATGGCTTAAACGATGTAAGGCTCATTCACTTTCTCATCAACTTGCAGCTTGTAATGTACTTTTCTGCTCTTAGTTCTGTCAACCTACTAAGTCAGTTATTTTATCTTAATTTATAGGCTGCCATTGATGTATCAACAAATCGGGATGTTCTTTTAACTCCCCCTTTACCACAAATGGTTGAAGTATCAGGATCAGAGTCCCCTCTTCCAAACTGGAAATCTAAGAATCTGCGTGCAAGGCATGATATATCTCGCACACGCCTTCGTGCAATTCAAAGTTCTCTTGAGAATGGCCAGACATGGACTCCTTCATCTCCAGCTCATAGAAAAACTTGGGAAGAGGAAGTAAATTTCTTAACCTTGAATTTCATTGATCGTTGTCCCCTTTTTTTACTATCTTTTTTGTTCACTATGTGTGTTCGCGTTTAATAAGTACTTAAAGCATTGAATATACCCATTCTGTTGGTGTCATCTAATGAATAATTCAAAATTTGCCAGGCTCACATTGAACGGTCTCTGCGTGATCACTTCCTTTTTAGAAAGCTTACGAATTCTCAGTGCCATGTTTTGTTAGATAGCATGCAAAGAGTTGAGGTTCAGGCAGGAGAGATCGTGGTGAAGCAGGTAGATTATTATTTCCAAACATATTAGTCTCTTGGATTTTATTTTCATGAGCTTCAAGATGCATCTGGAATGTTACGCATTTTGGTGAATATCGTACATTTATTGCAGGAATTGATCTCCTTAGTTTTTCTTATCTTCAATTTATATCCAATGAATGACAAAAAAGAAGCATGGTATAGGGATTGTCTGGTAAGAATGAGTTGTGTTCTCGTAAGATGATGAAATACACTAAACAGCTCTATTAACCAAGTACTGTCTAACATCTAGAATCTGCTCAGAGACTTGGTAACTTCTGAATCTTTTAACGTGATTCAGATTATATAACCCAGAATTTCATTATTATCGAGAAAATGAAGTTATGTGTTTCCCATGCGTGAAGGTATCATGCATGCGGAATATGATACACGGCAAACAGTCTGACTCCTCTAATTGTTTGTATGGTAGATATTTAGTCTAACTCCTCTAATTGTTTGTGTGATAAGCCTTTAACCTTCATATGATAAACGATATATAAACTCCATTCAAAGCATTTGGCCAACGGAGTCGCTTTTCTTCGATATTTGCAATTATAATTTCTACAATTATCTAGTAAAATATTACTACTATTTACTTATATATTTATTGGTTATGCACATGCTTGGATGAATTTAATAGTTCACTTGGGTTTATGATTATTGCTGTTAATTTACTTTTCGGGGTTTTGTAGGGTGGAGAAGGTGACTGTTTCTATGTTGTTGGTGATGGAGAATTTGAAGTCATGGCTAATCAGGTAATCTTATGCAAATTTGTTTTGCCGACAATACCATTGCTTTCACACATATTTTCTGAAGAAAAGGGAAATTTGTTTATAGCAGTAAACATCTTTATGAAAAGAAATTCAGAAACAAATATTAGCCTTTTGCTTGGATGATGACATTTTTTTTGGTTTCATTTTCTGTGTTCTTAATTTTAATTACATATGACAGGAAGAGAAAAATGGAGAAGTACCTAGGGTACTACATCACTACACTGCTGAAAAGCTATCTTCCTTTGGAGAGTTGGCACTTATGTAAGCTTTATTTTGGGCTATTCACATTTTATTAACTAGCAATATGTACGAAGCAATTATTTCCAAAACAAACCATCATCTTGATCTGATTATTAAAGAGGAACCTTATCTGCTGTTAAACTGTTTTTGTTTAGAAGTCTAATGTGTTGTTTTTTATTTTTTCTTCTTCCATTATTAGATTTGAGTGAACAACTTGTAAAAATCATGATTTTCTTGAATACGAGGAAAGACCATATATCTCCTAGCCAAGTGTTTGACACACACACTCGAGTTGTACCACGTGGCAAGTTGGGGCTGTTAAAGTTGTTGGTCCTATATTATACATGTCCTGTTAAGTCCACCATCACCGAGACAACTTAACGGCTCAGTGGTATGTTAATTAGTTGGTCCGACATAGAACAATTTGCATCAGTTCAGAGATTTGTAAAAATGTAATAATTTTTTAGGATATTTCTGGATAAACTGTAGAAAATATAAGATCGGTCGGGCGGATGTGTAGCTTGGATTGGGGTATTTGAGAAATATGTGAGGTAGAGTATCTTTTCATTCTAGAGATATGTGCTTGCTCTTTTTGTCTTTCCATTTCACGGGGTCGTTGTATACTTTTACCCATAACACAGGCTAATACGCGATCATGGATATGTCTCTTGTGTTCTGTTATTGTTATACACACTTTATCAAATTGCTGCACTGCAGGTCCAACAAGCCCCTCCAAGCTTCAGTCCGAGCTGTGACTAATGGAACTCTATGGTCCCTTAAAAGAGAAGATTTTAGAGGAATTCTCATGTCTGAGTTCTCTAATTTATCCTCTTTGAAGTTACTTCGGTCAGTAGATCTTCTTTCAAGGTTGACAATTTTACAGTTGAGTCATATTGCAGATTCACTTTCAGAAGTGTCTTTCAGTGATGGTGAGACGATAACTCATAAGGTAACTGTTGCTACTCTTAAACTTTATTTAAATCTCAGTCGGATCCCATTCTAACTATTTTTTCATGTGGACTTACAGAATGAAGATCTTCGAGGTTTATACGTTGTACAGAAGGGAATGATAAAGATTACATATGACATTGATGCAGTGAAAAACGTAAATGCATCAAGTCTCATGCCTGAATATGAGGAGGATGACTCTACACCTAGTAATATCTGGACTGTGGAAAAGACTGAGGGGAGCTATTTTGGAGAATGGACGCTTCTTGGTGAACACATCCCTCAGTTGCATGTCGTTGCCGTGGGAGATGTGGAGTGTTCCATCTTAACAAAGGAGAAGTTTGATACAGTAGTTGGCCCTTTAACGAAGCTTTCACAGGATGAGAACAAGTATGCCAAGTACATCAGTTCCATCCTCATTTTCCCACAACGATACAAATATATCTGCTTGACAAATAGTGCATTTCTTTCTATATAGATCAAAACATCATCCTCCTTTGTCCACCGAATCCGTGAAACATCTCGATACTTCAACTGTTGAGAAGATTCAGCTTGCTGAGTTGGTAAGAAGCAAACACACACTCTTTTTACACTCCAACTATAATAGGTTTCACAGAAAGAAATAATAAAGTTGCACAATTCCCCAGGAATGGAGAAATTGTTTGTACTCCACAGACTGCAGTGAGATTGGCCTAGTGCGGCTTAGGGATTCAGGTTCGTTCTTCACCTTCTTCCTGGTTACTACTATCTGCGCAAGAAATTGTTTGTCCAAAGACTACTCGCTTCTCCTTATTGCTGCTTTCTCTGCACCAGTCATGAATTCTTTTCTGATGCAATTAAAGATACTAGTGGATCTAACCCGTTGCTGTTCCCCCCCCTTTGTGTGCAGATAAATGGCTTAGCTTGAAAAGGTTTGCGAAGCAGAAAGTTAGTGTTCTTGGAAAAGAAACAGTAGTCCTGAAGGAGAAGAACTTGTTGACGTCTATGAGCCAATCTGTTTTTGTGCCTCGAGTTATATGCACTTCTGCTGATCAAACATATGCTGGAATCCTTTTAGATGCACACATTGCTTGCTCCATGACCTCAATAATTCACAGTCCACTGGATGAAGCATCGTCTCAGTTCTGTGCTGCATCCGTTGTAATTGCCTTGGAAGATTTGCACAAGGTATGATTTGTGCATGAACAACTTCCAACCCCCGCCGGGCCTTATTCTTTAAATTTTTTACCTTAAGGTTCTAACTTTATGTTCCAACTTCAGAATGGCATCCTTTACCGAGGCGTCTCCCCTGATGTTCTAGTATTTGACCAGACAGGATATATACAGGTTAGCAGATATTTTCCCTTTCTGTATCATGCAAATTCAGCTCCTTGTAGAATGTCAAAGTGACGATCACTTTCTTGATTCACTATAGCTAGTCGACTTCAGATTCGGGAAGAAATTGTCTGGTGAAGCTGATGAAAGAGCATATACAATATGTGGTATTTCAGATTCTCTGTCTCCTGAAATAATTCAAGGAAAAGGGCATGGCTTCCCTGCAGACTGGTACGCAATTTTAAGTTTGCAGGTCTGAAGTTTTGGTTTTTTTCCTTCAATATGACTGCCGCTAACTGTTAATTGGGACTGACATGGTAATAGTAGTAGTAAACAAACACTGACTTCTATTATAAATTTTTGTTGTAACTGGAATAAACATGAAGGTTTGAGAACTGACACATTTCTATATGTGGTGGAACTTATATAGCAATACAACCATGAACAAGGAAAAATTAATGAAGCACGTTTTGTTTTCTAAAATAAAAGTTGAAAATAAATGGGACAATGAATCTGCAAAACTAATTACATGAATCTGGATACTTTTTCTAAAAATTCGGCTTTGACTCATTAGCTATTCTAGGTTTTGATTTAGTTGCTTGTGTTGCATAGGTGGGCATTGGGAGCTTTGATCTACTTCATGATGCAAGGTGAAATGCCTTTTGGATCATGGCGAGAAAGTGAACTGACATTTGCTAGAATAGTGAAGGGACAGCTAACTCTTCCACACAATTTTAGCCTGGAAGCTGTTGATCTCATTACTAAGGTTAAATGAACATTCAAGTTATTTCCTAACATATCTTGTAGTCTGATGCGATGGAACCTGACACTTGATGCTATTTCCAGCTACTCGAAGTCGATGAAAGTGCAAGACTGGGGAGCCAAGGAGTGGACTCCATCAAAACCCATCCATGGTTTAATGGTGTAAATTGGGAAGAATTAGCCTCGCGTAACACCCCCGTTCCTCCTGAAATTACCTCACGGATAAGTCAATACTGTGAAACTCATACAGAAGACTTGACACCAATATATTCTCCACCCCGACAGTCAGTAGAGCTCAACACTCCAGAGTGGCTCGAAGACTGGTAAACCAACCACCATCGCAGTTTTTCTGCAATTTTCATCCCAGCATAATTTGCTGGTTGGTCATTTTGCCAGCGAACCAGCTTCATAAGTTGAAAGCTTCGAGTAAAGATATATATTACCTGGCCGCAGTGCATTTGTACATGACTTGAGCAATTGCCGTGGTAAATGCTTGGCGGAGGTTAGTTATTTAATTCTTTGGCCACATTTTGATAATGTAAATAGGTATATGCGTATATGAAATGATCTCTATCTGTTCGCGTCGTGTTATTCTTACTGGATTGTCGACGACAATTGTATAGACAGACCATTAGATACTATCAAGAATTTCCTTTACATGTCCACAGTACCCTGTATCTATCTTATTATGAAATGTTACTGTTCAATTGTCCATCTATTTTGCTCATACACCTATGTCTTGTGAATTTTGTCATAGTACAGTGTTGACAAGGAAACAAAACTCATGAGAATCTTTTCACCATATGGTTGCCTTTAAACCAGAGAAAAATAGAAAACAAGAAAGAAAATGACGTTGGTCCTTGTCAAATACACTTTGTATTTTAGCAGTAGTGGATAAAGAAAGTAATAAATAATGGATACGTCCATGTCGACCTTTTCTAAAACGAAATCTTCGTTGTTCAAAAGTGACGAGTATCAAATCTACAGATTATTTCAATAGCTCGCTGTATACGTCTCAACAATGCTGATACATGCAAGTCAAAGTTTTTATAAAACATGGAGTATGAGTGTATGACGTGACGGGTCGGGTCTTTATTAATATTTTCGATAATTTTTTAATTATATAATTTCATATCAAAATAAATTTTCAAGAGATTAGACAATTCGGTACATATTGTACTGCAGTTTGAAAACCAATTCCAGATTTCGGAATCACGGGACGGAAAATTACAAGAAACTATGTGCATAAAACATGGGAGTAACTCCGAGACAAGTTAGGCCTGAATCATGTCTCACATCATATGTAGTTTTGGCTTCTTGTTTAATTAGTTCACACAAGTTGTACATATGACATAATCTCTTGCACAAACCACGCATGCTGTTGCTCATCATCATATTTTATAATTAGTTCATTTTGAGAAGTCATATTTTCCCATTGCATCAAATCTTAACTAAACAGGTTTTAAGATTCTAATTCTGCTTAATTATGATTTTGTTTACAATTGTCGGGTTTGGGAACCCAAATCCTTTGTTTCTTAAAACTAGGTTGTTCCTTGTGTGAAATTCTTTCCATATGCCAATATTCGTTTTGTTTACAAGTAGTTTAATTATGTTGTGGAAATAGATTGATTACTACTACAAGTCTTCAAGTCATTATCATAGAACTATGTACATGTCAGTTGTGTTTAGATTAAGTTCGGCAATCAAGATGAGTTGAGATGAGATGATGACCCACTCATTTGCCTAATTTTGCTTGCTACCTTTTTCTTGTCCTGTCCTAGCTTGGAGGGGAATAATCGGTTTGTCGTATTATTACATACCATATTAGAAACTGTAGTAATGGTTAACGTCGTCGTCGTATCTACAAATATCGATTTCATTCATATCTCGGTTCAAAAAGGTCAATAATCTTGTCAAATTACAATTTTCTGAAAGGTACATAGTATGATCAGTGATTAATGGAGTAGCAAAAGTTTGATACATTCACAAAAGATAACACTTATCTTGCCTAAATTTGCAATTGCTTCCTAATCTTATAGATCTAGGGGATAATCGGTGTGTCGTCTTATCACATCACATAATATGCGATAATAGTGACGTTGCATCTATAAAGTGTCGGTTTAATACAAATTTGGGTTCGAAAGGTGGATGATCAAATAAAAGCATGTCCAAATTAGTGTTTGAGAAATGAGAAAGGTACATATGAGTAGCAAAAGTTGACATGACAATCACATAAAGGTTGTACTTAGTGAAATACTCCTTTGATAGAGATTCTTACCTGAATCATACCCTTATACTGAAAATCCTTTTTTAGTTGGCCAAATTCCAATTATCAATTGAATTAACCAAATAACAGAAAAGAAGGGAAAAAAAAAAGTTGGCAGGCTGAACTTGTCAACTTGTTCTGTAGCTAAGTCCCTTATAATTCTTGATTTTAAAACTAGTACTAGTGTACAACATTACAGAGAAGAGATATGAAAATTTACCAAATCATTAACAAATCAATGCAACATTTCCCGATGGCCAACTCAGCAAATAAAGATTGCATATTTCCTTGTATTTTAACCAAATCAAGATTTTGGAACTTGTCATCATCTACATCAAGTATGTGCATCAGAATTAACATCTTTGTAATGAATTTGTAACTGGAACAAAAATGAAAGTGTATTCCATTCATCATTCTGATTTCTGCACCTGGAACTTTATCAATAATTGACAAGAAACTGAGTATCAATTCAATTGTGTCTATTTTTATACATTGCTAACTTCTTGAGTGTGTAAAGGCAAAGGCCTTGATATTTCTCTATTTGCAAACCACTGCACCGTTTTCCTTGCAATTGGCATCCAAAGCTTTCTCCTCCTCTCCTCCCTCACATTATTCACATCTCGTCCCCCAAACCTAGGATGCACCAAGATCTCCGACATCGAACGCTTCTCGTTCCCGCTCAATGCCTTCGATGATTCACAAGACGTTCTAGGGAAATCTGAATCATAATCGTGTTTCTTGATCTGATCACCAATCTTGACCTCAAACTCGTGTCTATTCATACTCACACCCCCATCAAGTTCACTTATCTCCCTAGACGGCTTCCTTCCGCTACACGAATCAATATTCGAAAACCTTGCACTCGACATATCATTAAGCATCTCGGAGTTAAGAAACATGATATCCGACGAGCTAACATTGCTCCAACGATGTTTCAACACGACATCCGAAACAACAATCTTGTGATTAGTCTTATGAAGAACCTTCCCATTTTCATCATAATTGTCCTGTATTGGCAACAACTCATCTTCCTTTTTGCTACCCAACTTCCTAAAACTGCCCCCAATACTAAACCTTGATGATGATCCATGCCTAGCACTACTACTATCCTCCTCCCTCTGTACAAAAAGTTCAAGATTGGACTCCTCCCTCATCTCTGAATGATTCCAAAGAAACCGCAAACTATTCGAATACGGTACTTGTGCCAAATCCTCTGGAGTAACCATATCCCTACAGAGTGGACATGTTGAATGATTCTCCAACCACTGATCAATGCAATCAATATGGAACGCATGTTTACACTTGGGCAGAAGGCGTAAAACCTCAACATCTTCAAATTTCGCCAAACAAACCGCGCATTCAAGCCCTTCTTTCGACCCTTTAAGCGACGAAAATCGAAAAAAAGGTAACGATTCAATCACCGTCTTGTCCAGGCCAGTCGGCTGCTGCTGCTGCTCGCGGGACCGCAATAGGCCATCCTGGATTCGACCGGGCGTGTTTTGAACCTGTGAAGCTTGGTGGCAGAACTTGGCATAGAGGATTAGGAGGAAAGTTAAGCAGAACATGACTGTTAGCATACCAATTACAACTGCTAAACTTGGTTGGAAGTTGCTGACTGAATCTTGTCGTGAACCGGAGCCAACCGTGTTGTTGTCTGAAAGAGTTTGTGGATTGACATGATGAAATGAATTGAAGAAGATGATGAGATGAAGGAGAAAGAATGATATGATGTTGTATTTGTTCATGATGGATTGTTGAAATTGAATGATCATTGTAAGAACAAGGATGAGAGCATATTGATATTGTTTGGCAGGGAGATACTACTACTAGTATAAGTATACTTATCTTGTTCGCAAGAAGGTGTACAAAATTTGTAGAGTATTGGTGATGAAGAGAGGAAGTTTGACATTGGTTTGTTATAGATGAAGAAACATATTTTATATGGCAGCAAGCAGCCTTTTATTCTACAGATTAGTTTGTCAGTTTCTTGATCATTTGGTTAGTTCATGCCATGTTCTTGTCTCTTCTTCATTTGTGCTATTATTACATTAACTGTTGTTTTATTAAGATTGTCTCTTTTAAAAAGGAATTTAAGTTGAGATTATGTGGTGGTTGAAAGGTGGGGGGCCTTTCTGACTTGACTTATGCACCTGGCTAACTTCTGCCTCGGGTTAGGGTCAACAAATACCCCTAATATACATTACTCCCTATGCCTGTCGTTCGTGGACATAATAAGTGTTTACCGGTATTATTGCAACAACAAAAAGCCATATATTATTCATTTCAATTAGGATTTAATTTATACTCAACACATACAAAGTTAATGTATTTTATCACATATTATACCGAACCTTGTTCCTTATGGTACTATAATGATTTAAGACTTCAATTGTATTCGCGACAATTAAAACCCTGCGTATTATATTATAGGTATGTAATATTTTAAAAGTCGTGATGGTCGGAGGGCTCAACTTTCTTTGCAGTTTGCAACTAATATGTTGTCAAGTTGCTTAATCAATTAATTATCTTCATTGTTAGCTTAATAGGTTCATGAATGATAATTAATTAAGGAGTACTCATTTATTAATTATCCCAATCCCAAGTTGCGTTAATTATCAGCTCTAGCCACCAAATGGTAGTTAATAACAATTATTTCAAGTAATTATTTCAAGTGTTTACCAATTTATGCTGATGTTATGGATGATGTGACAAAAAGTCAAATGTGACACATCACAAGTAATTACCGGCCCATGCCAAATTTGCATCGGCTATATTGCACTATTTTCAATGATGACGCGCGACGACGTGTCGTCGTGTATTTTTTTTACATTGGTAATGCGTCGTCGTCACGTTGTGAATGTCACATCGTTTTTTTCAATTTTAATTTACATATTATAAAATTGTTTAGAAGTTCAAATTAATCAAATTGCATTTTATTGAAGACGTTTTATAATTTATTGAGATTGAACAAACCAGGAATATATTACAACATAGTGCGGGAAATTAAAATCGAACGAAGATAAAATTCAACAAAAGACAACACACAACATTGAAAATAATCAAACACACAACCCCGACTGGAGAAGACTCATCTTCACTGTAGCCTCCAAATATGTTCCATTAAGTCGTTTGTTTTTTTTTAATTATTATTGAACATGAAATATAACATTACCATTACAATTGTTGAACAAGACGAATTTATCAATCGATTCTAGGTGCAAATCACCACCAATCTCTATTTAGAGAATATAATCACCCATTTTGGGGAATCGAACCCGTGACCTCATGGTGACGGTGTGTCTCAGCTTGCCACTCGGCTATAAACGCTTTGACCATTAAGTCATTTGTTAGCTAGGTGTGCGTGATTAAACTATGCATCCGGCGTAAATTGGTCATGTATTTCGAGATAATATTTATTGTGGACGGTGCCCGACGGATACGAAGTCCATCAATGAGATCCGGCACATGCTCACGGGTATCTTGTTCGAGCTGTTCAATTTATTCGTCATAGTTTAGGCATTTGTGGCTCTCATCTTCAACTATCATATTGTGGAGTGTTATGCAATATTACTGAGAATGTTTTTGTTGTGCGCAAGTGCCGGATTTCATATAATTGCAAACCGTGCTTGCATAACTCCGAAAGCACGTTCCACATCTTTGCGGCATGACTCTTGAAGCTCAGAGAACTTGCGTTGTTTGTGAGTAACTGGATTCGGGATGGCATGAACAAATGTAGCCCATTGTGGGTAGATCCCATCGGTTAGATAGTAAGACATGTTGTATTGATGGCCATTCACCTTAAATTCGAACTGATGGGCCGTGCCGTTAAGGATATCGTCGAACACCGGTGCACGCTGTACGATTGATAAGTCACTGTATTTTCCGAGAACCCCAAAGAATGAATGTCATATCCAAGTATCTTGGGATGCTACTGCTTCTAACACAAGAGTAGCCTTTTTACTCATGCCTTGGAATTGACTGTGCCACGCTTTC
>JAYMSP010003489.1:0-19548 GCA_036897095.1 Plantago elongata
GATGCTCCTATAAATCTTCCTCCTTCTCCTCCATTTCAACCCACACTGCACAACTGAGAAGAGAAAAACATACTACCTAAGTCTCATTCATTTATGTTCCTCTCCCTCTCCACTCTCAGCCACTCTCTGGACCTTCGCGCGCCACCACCGTTCGCCGTTGTTTCATCGAATTCCGCCATCGACTCCGGTTAGTCATTTAGTTAATTTTTAACCTTTGTAGTCGGGAATTTAAGTAACTACAGCAAGATGGGTAAACTGCTTTAGTGTAGTAGTGCTATTTGTATTCGTTACATGATATTTACTCAATGAAACGTAGTGGTGATGGGTGGATTGTGTGGTGTTGGCTGGACTAGTGTTAATAAATTGCCAAGATGGGAATGGCAGTAGTAGATAGGTTAGTCGTAGCAAATTCCCGAGATTGGAATGGCATTAGTAACCTGTAGAATGTTGTAAGTTACTGGGTACTTGTTGAATTAGTTGTTGGAGTTGTTGATTTGGGATTGTACATTGCAGTTAGTATGATTATTGATTATCCGGTGCTTATCACTAGACTAGTGATGGCCTACTGTCGAATTAGCAATAGTAAACTGCAGTGGTTGTGGTTTGGAGATATGTTGCGCGAATTGGAGTCTTTCTTTTCTAAATATACAACTAGTATAAATAAGCAGGAGTGTGTCTGTGTAAGGGCTGTAAAATGGTAGGAACTGAGTGTTTGCAATACTCAGTGTATGTAAAACAGAATTACAGTGCTCTGTTGATTGTTGGTAGCGTAGTGAAGGAAGAGACGTAAGTGTAATGAATGCGTATTGTAGGAAAAGATTGTGTGCTGGTTTAATGGACGAAGAAGTATAAGCTAACAAATACATAATGGTACAAGAATTGCGAGGGGATGTTAAATGCGCGTGATAATAGCAATAGCTAGTGAACATGAACCCACATAGCATTATTACGTTGACGGTTGCGGCGAAGTAGAAAAAGGTCGTAAGATAATAAAACCTACGGTATTAAATGGATGACGAGAAGATTATTATATTACGTAAGACAACCACTAGCTAAACTAGTAAGGGGAAATGACGGGAAAATTATGTAAAGTGCCTTCTATCCTTGTTTAATTTTCGTATTTATTCTGTTATGAGATATTTGATCGAAATTCACCTTACCTACGCGCCAAAACTCTGACTAACTCGACTCGATCACTAATTGCGATTAGTAGATTGACTCCGAGTCTAGTGAATCAAATTACTGCATATGACATGTTCTCATTTGTTATTCTGTCACCCATGATTCATCCTGAACTGCATTTTGATTATGTTCTGTCATCCCACATGAAATGCATGCATTGCACGAAAATGATTTTGAACATTGTACTTCGTGGAAAATATGCATTGACTTTGAAAATGATTTTGAAAGCAACCACCCGTACATGATTTTGAAAATGAATATGGTCAACGCTGTTGACAAACAACGTGATATTTGAAGTATGTATGCTGAAAAGCTGGGGCATATGCCTAGCACTATGAATTATACGTTGAAGAAGCGGGGGCCTGTGCCTTGCATATGCCCAGCACTATGAATTATGCCTTGACGAAGTGGGGGTATGTGCCTTGCATATGCCCAGCACTATGAATTATGCCTTGAAGAAGCGGGGGCATGTGCCTTGCATATGCCCAGCACTATGAATATGAACAGCTGGGGCCATACGTGCTCTGCAGCATGAGAATGTATTTTGCCAAGGAGAAGCGGGAATGTCAAACTACATGTTGGTTGTTTCAATTATGTTTTGCATGTCTTTTAAAACCATTATAAGATTATTTTGATGAGGTGGATTGCTGCATTAAACATGTTCATACACGCATTCCATGCATGCCTGATTATTCTCACTTAGTCTTATGACTAACCCTCCTTCGTTTCAATAATGTTTTTCCCAGGACAAGAGCACGAGAGATGTTCGAATAGGATAGCTGACTACTCGGGGATAGATACTACTACCACGTAACGACGTGGGTCTCTTTATGTTTTCAAACTTATAACATTATAATTGGTTTTGTACTATTCAGTATTTTCGTTATATATCTATCTGAGTAATTGGAAGTCAGCATTGTTCCTTGACGTCCGGACTAGGTCGGGGCCTTACAGGTTTAATGGTCCTGAATAGTCTCCCGCAATCGATCCCAGGCTTCCATCGCAGTCGCACCGGATTCAATAATTGAAACGCCCTGGATCGAGTTCAGACGTCAAGGGTTGTGCCGAATATTCCAAATACATATATATTAAAATATCAAAACATTATCCGTTACAAACCAAAATGTATAGGATAAATTAAAATAGAAAAACACACTTTTATACTAATATTTCAGCAGCGGAGACCAGTCATGTCCGTCTGTCTGCTCTACCCAATCCTTTCTGCGTGCTCAAAATCTGGGAAAGCAAAATTATTGAAACAGGGAGAGTGTCAGTAACTAGGACTCATTGAGGATAGTCAAGCATGCATGAATATGCGTATGAATGCACAAATACAGCAAACCAACACACACGCTGATCAGGCAGTTATTTTTGAACAGTGGGAAAACCGCAAACAGTAACACTAACAGTAATCGCGGCATGGTATTCCACCCGGCGACAGTAACAATAACAGTATAGGATCGCGGCATGGTATTCCACCCGGCGACAGTGACAGTAATAGTGATTGCGGCATGGTATTCCACCCAGCGACAGTAACAGTAACAGTACAGTAGTGCTGCAAGTGACATCACCCAGCTAAACAGTATGTCAACGGTTTCCCAAAATAGTTTTTAGTGTGTGGTTGCGTTTTTAGGAAAACAGTTTTAATGCAATGCAATGCATGCGGATCGGTAAACAGGATTAATAACAGTATCAGTAAACAGGATCAGTAAACAGGATCAGTAAACAGGATCCGTATACGGGATCCGTAACAGCATCAGTAAACAAGGTCGGTAACTGGGGTCAATAATACGGTCTCAGTGTACAGTATGAGTTAGTAACTAGGGTTTTAAAGTATCAAGTCAATACAGGTACAGTTTCCTATTACAGGTCGTCTACAGTGATACAGTTAGTAAACTAAATTGGTAAACGAGTCGGGGTCGGTCGGTCATCGCCAAGTAGTCGCAAACAGGGTTAGACAGTCAGGCAGATAACATGGACAGGTATGAAAATGCAAGGAATGGACAGTAGCAAATTTTCCTAGGGCCGGATGCCGAAAGCTCATACTCACTCACTGTATATATCTAGCACGTCAGGTGACTCGAAATTCCTGATAACAGATAAACAATACTACTTAAACCCCAGAATAAATTATTTAAAAGACTCCAAATAATTCCCCAACAGTTTTATGACTAGTAACCGGATCTCATATCCGAGTTTCCTAATTATTTACGATACTTTAACTAATTAAATATCTGACGTTTAAAACAATCGACACTATGTAGTAAAACTCGACCTTTAATCTTTAAATAAGTCCTAGAATTATTTATTTCTTTAAAATCGTCAATGTGACATTTTATTATATTTTCTAAAATTACATCCGGTATATGACTCTTAACAGATAAATTTCGATAACAGACGGCAAGTCTGTCTCAGTATAATTTTCCAACCCATAACAGTAACTAACATGTAAAAGCCTCAACAATGCAATATCACCAGCAGTATTATTATATCACCATTCCCTAGTCGACAGCCAGTCGACGTCTACCCACAATCCAACAGTATACAGTCTAATTCAAACTCAACAATAGTCCGCAGCCTGCGGCAATTATTCTATAGTCGACGGCCAGTCGACGCTATATCCAACTACAGTTATACTATATACAATATTTTAATATTACCGGCTATTCTAATAATTTAGCAGAGGTGCAGTGGTGGTGGTGTGGTGGAGATGTGGGCGCCGGTGATCATAGTAGGGTGGCAACCGGTGGCGGCGAGCGGAGGAGGAGAGAACAGTGAGGTGGTAGAAGTGAAATGAGAGCAGGAATGGTTGTAGGGGGAAATGAACGGTGCCTGGCTATTTATAGCCGAGACGGTCGGCAGAAACGGGCGGCGGTGGCGGCTTGGCACGACCCTGCTTCGTGCCGCGTGTCCCGTCCGCCACTCATAGCGCCTCTTCTCGTGTCACCCGTCCCTGCGTCTGCCTTTCCCACGTGCAGTTGTCGGGCGGCGCCGCCATGGCACGGCGGACGGTGATTGGTTGGTGCGGTCGGCAAGTTGGCACGGAGTGAGGTGAAGTTGGCACGGTGAGAAATAAATTTGGCATGGTGGAAATGGTGAAACGGTAGCAACATGATGCTTGTTGATTTGGGGAAGAAAGGGGTGCAAAAGGACCAAAATGCCCTTGCTTGGAAAGAAAAGAGAAGAAGGAGCCAAGGGTAATTCGGTACTTTTGCTATTATATACAACTGGCTCCTTCTGGCTTCCGAACGGCTCGCAAATAAAATCCGGAAAAATACAAAATCAACTCTCGGGCACTTTTCGAGTCGAACTCAAGCCATATAAATATTAAAATAAATAATATTTTTATTTTTATTATTTTTATTATTATTTTATTAATATAATCCAAATTCGTAATTTAACGTCGAATTCGCTCGGTGTTAAAATTCTAAATTCGACCCAGTATACTTACGTAATATTTTTGCTCGTGCGAAATGAAAAAATTAATATTAAATTAATTTTTCGGATACACGAGAAAATTTTGCGGACCTTACAATAATGGTATTGAGGAGATCGTTTGAAATCGTCGAATAAATCCATTGGAGGACCATAACATCAATGGTAGACAACGTTTCAATTTCTTCATCAGTCATGGGAGTTGGTTTCTCCTTACCTTTCGGAGGCTGGATAATATGGTGCAAAACACGATTAGCTCGAGCATGAATTTGAAACAATTCGGCCCAAGTTGCGTATTGCGAGTTCTCCAATTCAAGGACAACAGAAACGTATGGCTTGAGATTTTTGGCCGTGAGGGCCGGAGGAGGAACTGTTTTAATCACGGGAGTAGGAGACCCAGTGGTCGACATGGTGAAGGGATGGGGTCAGTGGAAATCGAAAAACAAGGGAAGGGACGGGAAGCCACTGTTTGTAGAGAAACTGGCGAAGGAAGGAGAAGCTCGATAGGACAATGATCCAATCGAGAAGGGAAAATCGGCAGACGTGAGAGGCACGTTATCGATTTGTGTGAAGACGACCGATCGGATTTTCAAGAGGATTGGCAGCGTAGAAAATCAAAACAAATATGATACCATGAAAGAATATCTTCCGTGATTGTATTAATGAATACCAAGGGGTATATATGCAAATACAAACTACGCTACTATAATGAGAATAGGAATTCTATCTTAACTCTAACTAGACTAGGATTATGTTAACTAACTCTAACTAGACTAGGATTATTTACACATAATCTATCAATATATACTCAATCTGCTTGTGGACTTGAACTTGTTACCTTTGTGTCAGTAATGTAGTATATATGGTATGATTAATTGTTGTTGATGATTATCCAATTTCTGTTTCGCACTATTGAATCTCCGTAAGTAGTTTAGTGATTTTATAATTTCTTGACATGTTTGTAGGCTTTAACCATGGACATTTATAGCGCAATTGAATCTCTTCAACAGGCTTGGTTAGTAATCACTGAGGTTGAGGGCGTATACTACATGCATAGAGATTTTGATGTTGCAGTTTCACAGTTACTTGACATGTTCACCGAGTTTAACAATGATATTATGTTGTCTATTAAGCCTCTGCAGCTTGATGCTCCTGTCATTATACCGTTTCCAACACGACCTCCATTGATGGATATTCCCGATCCCAAATATGTAAGTATAGATACTCCTGACCACACTCTAAATGAAATGAGATCCCATCTGGCTACTCTCGGGTGGGCCTTGTATTTTAGAAACAACAGGCTTGACTTGGTACCATACTATTACGAGTGCCTCAAAGTGCTTAAGAATAATTGATATTTCAGAATTTACAAATGTTCCCCCAATACCTCCATCAGTGAGTACTAAAACATTAGTTCCTCCTGCACCTGAGGACAGATTAGTGTTAAATAGCCAAAATGTACTCCGAGTGGTCCAACGTAAACAATTCCTACGAATCAACAAAATTCAATGGCATATAGAACACTTTTTTTTCTACATTGAGGATTGCATCCCTGTGCTTACAAGTAACCTTGACCGGTGTAGGGAGCAACTGATGGCACTCCTTTGAATCTGCAAAACCCAGTGACAGTGGACTTCCATCACCAACTGTTTCCAACTCAAACAGTCAGGAGGGTCATGGTTCAAATGATTCCCGTTTTGTACTCCAGGTTCAACTATGATCGAATCATGCATCGAGTCTTTTGTAACTCAAAATTGGGTGGCAGAGTCAAGCTTTGGAAGTAGATCATCCCACCTCCAAACCGAAGATACATTCATAGGATAGGAGGAATTTTCATGTACATCTGTTTCTGGGGGTCCATTACAAATTTAGTCATCAAAGGTAATTGTTTTTTCACTGTTTGAACTCCTTTACCAGTAAATGAAGTAAGTAGTATATTACATGTATCATGTCGAAATTATAAAACTAGTTCGTATCTTAGTCAATTGAAGTTCAAGGGGAGTCGATGGAACTTTTTATTACGTCATAAATTATTCTTATAGTTCCAGCAAATGATGGATTCTATTATTGCTCTTGATGATTCTCATGTTGTGCATCCTCCAGATATTGTAAATGAAATTGCATAGGATATTTTACATATTCCTGATGCATCTCATGATCAATATATGTCAAATGCAGAATATACTGGTAAAAATCCGCTCTGGACTTATTTACGATTAAAACCGGCCTAATTGTTTGGACACGTCTAGACAAGGTCCAATTACTCAATAAACTATTCATTTTTGGGTGGACTTTCAATTCGATAAATCAAGTTGGCATAACCAACAAAGACTCATCTACATGATGGTTTCAATTAATGGGTTGGATCACTCCAACAATCACTCAGTACGTCCTGACAAATTTACTTGGATCAGTCCATCAAATTGAGCAGCTCACTCAAGATGCAGTCAACACAAGCCCAAGAGATAAATGAATGTGGACCTACTGCTGGGAACTTAGAGATAATGGAGGAACCATTATCCAACTGCTCCATGATTTCCCACTACTCCGTGAGTCGGTTACCAAGACTTTGAGGTGAGGTAGAATCCTTCTCCAATTAAATCCCGACGAATATGGGATTTATAGTGATCAACCCGTTAGAGGATGCAGCAACTACATCTATAAAAGGAGGAGATGAGAAACCCAAAAATCATATGATATCTAGCAACTACACGTACTAAGAAAACCCTAGCAACTAAAGCTCTCTCTGCAATCATCTCATTTATACTTGAATTCTGAACATCATCTCTTCCATAACCTCTATCACCACATCATCTAATCACCATCACCGCATCTTCTAAGGTCCATCCGACCACACCTAGTCTATTTAACCATTCGCCTAGCCGACCGCTCATCCAGCTGACTTCTCCTAGCCGCCAAAAGAGTTACACCATCTCATCAGGATAAGTCCTCTCTGTCTTTTATCTATATTTTATTTCACATCTTCCAGACTCACTAGCCTGAGCATCGGAGTCCTCTCGGTCGGCACCACACCGGTGTCCCCTTTGGATCTTACGTTCAAACATTTTCTTTCGTGTTGTCTTGCAGGTTGCTAGTGCTCCCAAATCAAAATCCTAATTTTCTATTGTAAATTATTAGCGTCTACAACTTGGCACCCACCGTGGGACCCAGCAATCGAACAAAGGCAACTCGCTACACGCAACCATATCGCATTAAGATGACTACCTCATTGAGGATGTTGAAGAGGTTGATGTCGCTAGCCAAGTTAAACTCCTAGCGGTTGAGAATGCCAAAAAGCTCCAAACTCTTGGAATTCTGAGAATCTTGCTGTATTTGAGCAGAAACATGATGTACTCATCTATTTCTTTAGTTGTTTCATTGTTGAGTTATATAATTATGATCACTTGGGTATTTGGAATTAATGAGTAATTGGTAGCCTGCCATATGGATCGTATTCAGAAGAGTAATATAAAGTTGTCATGTTCATGACCAAATGCAAGACTAAAGTCAATAAGAGTAACCAAGTTTCAGTTGTGTTTTAATGGAAGTAACGATGGTATAGTTCAATATTTTCACCAAGTTACTGCTGATCAAAACTTAGAATTAGAATCTCAACTTGTACTGATGTGTTAGCGCATCGGGGGGCTGTGCTCGTGATAGAGCATGTCTTATAAGGTACGCGCAATAAGCTTAGTGATTAAATCATACTAAGTGAATTATTTATCATTAAATAGTGGTAGATGGAATGTTAGGCAGGGGTTAAGAGTAACCATGTCTTTTAGGAACTACCAAATCCGTTTCAATCCCCAATTTACAATATACCATATTAAGGATCAAAAGAAAGGTTAGATTAGTATAATATGATAGTGAGTAATGAGAATACAATATTAATATGAATGTTTATTTCATCTCACTGCGCAGATGAGTGCGTACGCCACCTATTTCGACGTTTAGAGACCCGACATACCAATAGCACCGGAACATTTATGAGGTAAGGATTCTTGCCTTCTCTTTTATATCGTCCGGGCATCTGGCCCCTGAGAAAAATGAATATTTATTCTATCTTGTTCATGCAAGTATTATTGACTGATGTGTGTAGTTCTCTTGTGCATTAAGTTAGGCTTATTTAGATAACCTTAATATCTTGGATCATCTGATATTGATTCCATCTCCTTGTACCATTTTAGTTACTAGACTAAATGTTGTCCGTTGTTTCACTATTTGACGAACATCTCTTCATATATCCTATTAAACAACTATTCGTTTGTTCTTATCCTTGTTTAGCCTCCTCATTCATTTGTTTATGACATTGTTATTGATTCTTGTAAACATTGTATAAGTTGGTCAGCTCATGATCATCTTATTCCATCTGAACTGAATTCGTGTTTCTCTTCTAGATCTCTTATTCATGTAAATCCTTTCATTTACCTACCAGTTCACCACTTCATTATTTATCAATCACTTACTGAATTGATGTCCCTTTATTTCGAGCGTTCTCAGTCATATTCATGTCTTCCCCTTCTTTTCTTCTGGACTCAATTATGTCATCACTTATATTGTTTCTCTGGATATTTCTATATCCATGACTGTCTTGTCCAGTTGTTCCAGTGATGACTTCCATTTTAGGCTGTCAATTTCTTGTCCTATTTCTCATATTGTGCCCTTTAATTGGATTCCTGGAGTCTTTCCTTGACTAGTTGTACCTTTACTCCTTTCTTATTACCTTTCAATTCTTTCTCTGATCGTGTTGCCATGATATATGTTATATCCGTGTACCTCCTCGTACATTTTCAATCTTCTATCTTGACCTCTTATGATGAAGTCATGAGTCGTACATTCTTATTGACATTATTGTGTAAACCCAACTGATATACCTGATTCATGTTCAGGTTCTGTTTATTTGATATTGTTCTCTTTCAAAGATGATAATGAGCATACGTGGTTATGAGTTACATATATTGATTGAAATTCGATTATGGGCCCGGGACTGTAAGCGAGTGACTACTGGGCGGGAAGGACCGACGGTTAAGGTCACCTTCTGCAGATCCCCAAACCCCAAACGTTGAATACTACCGGTGGTTGGTGTGTTCCGTGATCTGGTCCGGCATGAACCTTTGCATGATATTTCTCTATTTTCGGGGTTGCGCCTCGATGGAGTAATAAGCTAGTTTATGTTTTCGGGAGTTTTATGGTTGGTATCTAATCGTACTCGTATCATCATCTGGTTACACCTTGAAAATCTTTTTCATATTACTTGTTATTCCTTTTCTATTCAATTCTTTTTATTCCGTTGATACCGTGTTACCTTAAACCTTACTAAGTCACCAAAGACTTACTCCTTTCATTCTTGTTATGTTCATATTTCTTCAGGTACAATACTTTAGGAGAGTTTGTTGATTATTGGAGAAGCTAAGATAATACTTGAGAATTTGACTTGATGGAGATGAGCTTATTGGTGTAAGTTGTCAAGATGGACCCACATTGAGGTATAAAGAATGATGAAAATATCAGGTATAGTACATGACTTTTACTTATGTGATTTTTAGTCCGTTACTGCAACTTCTGACATATATGAGATAGTCAGGTAGGAAGGGTGCAGGCGGGTGCGCCGATCCTGGGAGCATGGTGCTTCATGGCGGGGCGTTATAAGTGGTATCAGAGCATTAGGTTAAGTCACTCAAAATTTATAGTTTTAGTGCTCTGGGGACCGTTATTATGTTATATGAACACATGTTTTGTTAGTCTAGTTAAACTTGTATTAGGATTTTTAGGTCTCTAAATGTAAGTTTATATTTTGAGAATTCCATGAAGAAGGATCTTAGCAATTGATTTTAATCGAAGATTTCAAGACTGAAGATTGCACAAGTTTGATGAAGACATAAGGGTTAGTCTCACCGGATAGACTATGTTCAGAATGCATATTGTATAGTGCAAATGGCACATTACATGTCTCTGAATATATGACATCATTGAGTCAAGGAGCATGTTAGCTTTCAGAAAGGCTCATGTATCCGTTGAGACTACAGAACAAAGAAATAGTACAATGTATTAATTACACCGACTGAAAAGTCGATCAAGCTTAGTCCTCTCTGAAAAATGAGAAAGAGACTTCTGAGTACTTGTTTCAAAATATCAACGGATTGAATTATGAGTAGTTCTAATAGATACTATTCAAACGACTCTCAAATTCATCTATATATATCACCACTTAGAAGCTGAGAAATACACACACGAACTACGCTCATACATTCATATCAAGAAAGTATTCTCTCAAGCGTTCATACTACCATTCTCCAAGCTTACAGTTGTGACCCAAGCTTGAAGAATCACTAGTAGTTCTAAGTGTCCTGAACCTATAACAAGAATTTGTAATTCGTAACTTTCGGATACGCTTTCTGAAGCTCATTCTCCAGAACGGATACCAACACTTGGGTCATAAAGGAGAAACCTACAATATACTGAACAAGTATATTAAGTAGTGTAATCTCTTCAAGCTCTCTGAAATCGTAACTGAAAAGCTATAAAAGAAGCATACCTGACAATCATCATATAACCAACACCATCTAGGCGTGGAGTACAGGAAGTACTTTGTTTGGGAAATCAAGGAAAAGCTCCAAGGTTATCTTGAGTATAGGAAGTACTTGGCTCAAGAAGCAGAGGAAAAACTCAAGGGGAACATTTGGTTGGGAACCATTTGTTTGTAGGGATCTTAGAATAGGACTTATTGTAAGGAGAACTCAATTGTCTGTTGTAGTGAATTCTAGGTCTCAGGAAGGCCGAAGTGGACTAGTTGGAGGATTATGCCATCTCAAGATACCACTATAAACTGTTGTGCTATTTACTTTATTGCACTTACGTTCTAGCATAACACACACACATTATTACTGCAAAGTACATTTACATTTTCTATCGCTTAAAGTCTTTCACTCTCTAAATCTAAGTATCAGATCCTACCAGTTTATGAGAAAGACTGTTTATGGACGAAATTTTGAAAAGACTATTCACCCCCCCCCCCTAGCCTTTTCCTTTGCGATTATCTGGATAAACAAGGGGTATCAAAGCAGGAGGTTCTCAAGCCTTCTGCACTGAACCTCAATCCCCCAAATAGGTAGAGTTATTGTCGCTTTACGAGGATGTTTTAATTGTGTGTTAAGTGTGCAGGTAGGTCTCTAAGTGATGCTCCGGTTCTTAAACCAGAGAATTATGAGAAATGGAAAAACAACATGATGCTGCATCTTAAAGCTATCAGTGATGAGATGATCTATGTCATCAAGGAAGGACCAATAAAAAGCAGACAGCTCAAGCACATGATTGAAGTATATGTTGGTTGGGGAAACACTGAAGCTGAAGGTAGTGACACTTCCACTAGCGATAGTGGTCGTACTGCTATTGGAAAAGTTGAGTATGAAGACAAACCTCGTGAACTCTGGACATCGGAAGATGCCAAGAGACACAGGTTGGATGGTCAAGCTCGTAACATCATCATTTGATCGACACCTGAGATCGGCGAAAGTTGCCTCAAAACTGATTGAAGAAATCTGCGCAGGAACTGAGAAAACCAAGGAAAATAAGTTCGAAATATTGAAATTAAAACTCCAAAACATCAAACAGGATCCCTTTGAAACTCTGGAAGAACTTGATTTTCGGTTTACTACTCTCATGAGTGATATGACTAGACTTGGAGAATGTGACAGATATTCAAAGTATGAGAAGGTGAAAACCATCGTCAGAAGCTTGAACCACAATTGGGAGCATACCCAGTATTTCTACTTCAACCAGGGAATGCTCCAAATCACTCCAGTAGAACTCTTTTCACATTTGGTCACCATAAACTATGAGACAACCCAACGAGGATTGGTTGTAGATGAAAAGTTGCAGAGTGTTTCTCTAGTTACTCAAGGCTTGAGGTTCAGTGCAGAAGGCTTGGAAACCTCCTGCTTTGATACCACTTGCTGGTCCAGATAATGGCAAAGGAAAAGACTAGATGGGGGATAGAAGCATGCCTTATAAGGTATGCACAATAAGATTAGTGATTAAATCATACTAACTGAATTATTTATCATTAAATAGTGGTAGATGGAATGTTAGGCAGGGGTTAAAAGTATCCATATGTCTTTTAGGATCTACCAAATCCGTTTCAATCCCCAATTTACAATATATCATATTAAGGATCAAAAGAAAGTTTAGATTAGTATAATATGATAGTGAGTAATGAGAATAAAATATTAATATGAATGTTTATTACATCTCCCTGCGCAGATGAGTGCGCACTCCACCTATTTCGACGTTTAGAGACCCGACATACTAATAGCATCGGAACATTTATGAGATAAGGATTCTAGCCTTCTCTTTTATACCGTTCGAGCATCCGGCCCCTGAGGGAAATAAATATTTATTCTATCTTGTTCTTGTAAGTATTATTAACTGAGTGTATTTCTCTTGTGCATTCGGTTAGACTTATTTAGATAACCTTAATATCTTGGATCATCTGGTATTGATTCCATCTCCTTGTACCATTTTAGTTACCAGACTAAATATTGTCCTTTGTTTCACTATTTGACCAGCCTCTTCATATATTCCTATTAAACAACCATTTCGTTTGTACTTATCCTTGTTAACCTCCTCATTCGTTTGTTTATGACCTTGTTATTGATTCTTGTAAACCTTGTATAAGTTGGTCAGCTCATGATCATCTTATTCCATCTGAACTGAATTCATGTTTCTCTTCTAGATCTCTTATTTATGTAAACCCTTTCATTTACATATCAGTTCACCCCTTCATTATTTTTCAATCACTTTCTGAACTGATGTACCTTTGTTACGAGCATTCCCAGTCATATTCATGTCTGGCCCTTCTTTTCTTCAGGATTCAATTATGTCATCACTTCTATTGTTTCTCAGGATATTTCTATATCCATGATTTCCTTGTCCAGTTGTTCCCGTGATGACTGTCATTTTAGGCTGTCAAGTTTCTTGTCCTATTTCTCATATTGTGCCCTTTAATTGGATTCCTGGAGTCTTTCCTTGACTAGTTGTACCTTCACTCCTTTATTGTTACCTTTCATTTCTTCTCAAATCGTGTTTCCATGACATATGTTATATCCGTGCACCTCCTCGTACATTTGCAATCTTCTATCTTGACCTCTATGATGAAGTCATGACTCGTACATTCTTCTTGACATTATTGTGTAAACCCTATTCATATCCCTGATTCATGTTCAGGTTATGTTTATTTGATATTGTTCTCTTTCAAAGATGATAATGAGCATACATGGTTATGAGTTACATATATTGATTGAAATTCGATTTTGGGCCCGGGACTGTAAGGGAGTGACTACCGGGCGGGATGGACCGATGGTTAAGGTCACCTCTTGCAGATCCCCAAACCCCAGGCGCTGAATACTACCGGTGGTTGGTGTGTTTCGTGATCTGGTCCGGCATGAACCTTGGCATGCTATTTCTCTATTTTTGGGTCGCGTGTCGATGTAGTAATAAGGTAGTTTATGTTTTCGGGAGTTTTATGGTTGGTATCTGATCTTACTCGTATCATCATCTGGTTACACCTTGAAAATCTTGTTAATATTACTTGCCATTCCTTTTCTATTCAATTCTTATTTTTTTTTCGTTGATACCGTGTTACCTTAAACCTTACTAAGTCACCAAAGACTTACTCCTTTCATTCTTGTTATGTTCATATTTCTTCAGGTACAATACTTTAGGAGACTTTGTTGATTATTGGAGAAGCTGGGATAATACTTGAGAATTTGACTTGATGGAGATTAGCTTATTGGTGTAAGTTGCCAAGATGGGCCCACATTGAGGTGTAAAGAATGCTGAAAATATCAGGTATAGTACATGGCTTTTACTTATGTAATTTTTAGTCCGTTAATGCAACTTCTGACATATATAAGATAGTCAGGTAGGAAGGGTGCAGGAGGGTGCGCAGAACCCTGGAGAAGGGTGCTCCAGGGTGGGGTGTTACACAAGCAGACCTTATGTGCCAAGTCAAAATAGTCACAAGGAGCCTAGAAATGACAGGCGAGTTGAACGGAGAGTTCCTGACTATAGGGTCAGACCATATCCCACTGAAAGGAGGCGTGGACCATTATGAGATCAAGGTCACCCATCAATTCAACCAAGAATGATTGAAACCAGAATGACACCTCCTGAATATTGATTGAACATTGAGCCATCAGAGTGTGTAGCGGTCATGAAAATCATGGGGGACAAGGTTACGTGGCCTGGAAAATTAAGAACTCCCCCAGAATAGCAGAAATCGAGCAAATGGTGTGAGTTCCATGGAGATCATGGTCATACCACAGCTGAATGCATCTCATTGAGACTTGAAGTGGTCGAGCTCCTGAAGAGAGGACACCTGAAGGAGTTCCTCTCTGATAAAGGTAAAGACCCTAGCCAACCGGCAGGGCGCTAATTTTTCCGAACCTCCTTAGACCAACAAGGTAATTAATGTAATCACTGGTGGTTCAGAGATCAGTGGCATCTCTTATTCCGCAGCCAAGCGTCATAGCAGACAAGCGGTAAAACCAGAACCTAGTGCTTGCGGAACATTAGATGCCCCATTTTCCAACATGATTATTAGATTTATGGACTCTGAGTACAAAGAGTTGATAAGTCCTCATGATGATGCACTTGTTATTTCTATTCTTATTGCAAATTGTCTCACTAAAAGGGTTCTCATTGATAATAGGGATAGATGAATCCGCCATAGTGCACCAACCCACTACATTATATAGGTTCAGTGGAGAAAAGAAATTCACTATGGGAAGTGTCACTCTACATGTTTATGATGAAGGAATCAACCTTCCCACCAAGTTCCTGATCGGACAGCCCATCCAGCTACAATGCAATTTTTGGGAGACCCTGGATACATAGAATAAAAGGGGTTCCATCCACTTACCATCAAGTGTTTCGCTTCCCAACAAAATGGGGAGTTAAAGAAATAAGTGGTGAGCATAGAATGTCACGAACATGCTACATGGAGACACTCAAGCCAAGGGATGCGCCCTTATAGCAATTACAACATCTCCAACCCACAACTTATCCAGACCAACTAGGAGTTGAGGAGTTGGATGAAATCCAAATTCATGCATATCATCCTGATCACAAGGTTCAAATAGGTTCGAGATTGAGGCCAGAATTGAGGGAACAACTCATAGCATTCCTTAAGGCAAACCATGATTGCTTCGCTTGGTCACATGATGATATGACAGGGATCGATTCAGACATCATCTCCCACAGGTTATTGGTAGATCTTGACTTCTTGTCAGTCAAACAAAAGTGAAGGAAGTTTGCACCAGAGCGCAACATAGTTATTAATGAGGAGATCCATAAACTATTGGATATAGGTTCAGTCCGCGAAGTCCACTACCCAGATTGGATGGCAAATTTAGTAGTTGTCAGGAAGAACGGTAAGTGGCGAGTTTGCATAGACTTTATAGACCACAACAAGGCTTTCCCAAAGGCTTCATTCCCTCTTCCACACATTGATATGTTAGTAGATGCAATAGCAGGCCATGAACTCCTAAGCTTTATGGATGCATTTTCAGGTTACAACCAAATTTTGATGCACCCAGAGGACCAGGAGAAAACATCATTTGTTACAGAAAGACGGGCACTCTACTATAAAGTTATTCCATTCAGTTTGAGGAATGTTGGAGCAACCTACCAACGTTTGGTCAACCACATGTTTTCCAGCATGTTAGGTGACACCATGGAAGTATACATTGATGACATGTTGGTTAAGTCCTTGGTTACAGATCAACATCTAGGCCACCTCCGCCAAACATTTTTAGTCATCCGCAGGTACAATATGAAGTTAAATCCAGCTAAATGTTCATTTGGAGTTTCATCCAAAAAATTCCTTGGATACTTAGTCACACAACGAGGTATTGAAGCTTACCCTAATCAAATTCGTTATATTTCTAACATTACCTCCCCAAAGTGTGTTAAAGATGTGCATAAACTAACTGGGAGGCTAGCCGCCCTCAGTAGGTTCATCCCCAAATCTCTGAAAGGTGCCGACTGTAACACCCCAGATCTGGTTCGGACGTCAATGATCATGCCGAACTCCCAAATATACATTTATATCAAGTCGTATAACTATTACACACACCAATGGAAATTTTACAAGTCAGCAGTCACTACACTCGTCTAAAGATCAATAGTGGAATATCCAGTCCAACTGTCGGTCTGTCGGTCTGTCTGTCTATCTACCCCAATCTCACTTCGTGCTCAAAATCTGGGAAAGCAAAATTATTGAAACAGAGAGAGTGTCAGTCACTTGGACTCAGTGAGAATAATCAAGCATGCATGAATATGCGTATGAATGCAACAGTACAGCAAACCAACACAACACGCAGGTCGGCGGTTTTTAAAACAGGGAAACCGGTAACAATCAGTCAGTAATCATAGCACATGAAAAGTGCCAGATTTATAGTACTAAATAGTAACTGTCTTGGGCTAGACCATATTGATCAGGAATTTGTCAAATAACACGATAGAGTGGAGGAGTGACCTCAGGTGTTGCATTTATGGACACAAACCCATCGCAACCCGAATTCATAACAGTGGAGGAGTGACCTCAGTTGTTGCGTTGATGGACACAAACCCATCGCAACCCGAATATATATATGTATGAGTGTGGAGGAGCGACCTCGCAGGTATTGCATATGGTAGGTGCGACCCATCGCAACCCAATTATATAGGACCGTTTGAATAGTCCTTAACAGTAACAATATCACTGCAGGTGGCGTCACCCAGCATCAGTAATAGTGTGTCGACAATGTCGACAAGTACGGTTTCCCAAGTTTTTCAAAAAAAACAGTGTGTGGTTGCTTTTCAGAAAACAGCTTTCGTGCAATGCAGTTCATGAGGATCAGTAAACAGGAGCAGTATACATGATCAGTAACAGTATCAGTACCAGGATCAGTATACGGGATCAGTAACAGTGTCAGTAAACGGGATCAGTAATCAGGATCAGTAAACATGATCAGTAGCAGGATCAGTGATGGGATCAGTAAACAGGATCATTAGACAGACTCGGTGTACAGTATTAATCAGTATCGGACTAAGAGAGTGTCAAGCTAATACAGATACAGTATTCCTAGGTACAAGTTACCTACAGCTATACAGTTAGTAATCTAAGTCGGTAACGAATCGGAGTCAGTCGGTCGTCGTTGTCGAGTGGCCGCAGTCAGTGTTAGACAATCTGGCACATAAACAGGAACAACAGCAATGAAATAGATGCACGAATTGAAAGGCGATGAAAGGTAGCACTTTAACTTTTCCAGGACCTGATGCCAAAAGCCAGCTATCACTCACTGTATATGTCTGGCACGTCAGGAGACTCCGAAATTCCTGATAACAGATAAACAGTACTACTTAAATTCCAGACTAAATTATTTAGAAGACTCCTAACAGTTTTATAACTAGTAAACGGATCCCATATCCGAATTAAATATCTGCTAGTTCAAGTACTCGACACTGTTTAACAAGACTCGATCTTTTGATCTTTTATTATTTATTTTCTTTAAATCGTCAAGGTCACATTTTATTTTCTGCAATTTATCCGGTATTTTATTTCTAACAGGTGCAACAGACGACAAGTCTGTCTCAGTATAACAAACCTATATCCGGTATAGCACTCCTAACAGATAAATTCAGACCATAGACGGCAAGTCTGCCTCAGTATAATCCCAACTTCTAACAGTAACTAACCAATATATGTTCCAACAGTGCAGTACCATCAATAGTATTATTATATTCCAATTTCCTAGTCGACGGCTACATAAGCCAACAGTAATATTATATTACAATTTTCTAGTCGACGACAAGTCGACGTTTATCCACAATTCAACAGTATACTGTCTAATTCAAACTCAACAACAGTCCGCAGCCTGCGGCAATTATCCAACAGTCGACGGCCAGTCGACGCTACAACATTTAATATCACCGGCTACACTAATACTTCAACAGACTAACAATATAATTTAAATTCCCCATTAACTGATAATAAATGCTAATAACCGGTAATTATCGGTAACTAAAGACAATAGACATTTATTAACACTAAAATATGATAATTAACAATAATTAATGTTAACTAACGATAATTAACGATAATAACGGAGATAACATGACACTAACCGAGCGAGCGTCGAGCGACGGGCAGCGTGACGGCAGTCGTGGCGGGGTTGACGGAGCGGCTCGGCTACGAGGAATTATTAATTAATTTCTCGCTCGTTATTCGAATAAAATCGAATTACGATCGAAACACTTACCGAAATACTTGGTCAAGTTAACGACTCTATCCCGGGAATTGTATTCGGTAGTGGTGGTGCCGGCGGTCGGAGTCGACGGCGGCATGGGTGGTTGGGTAGCCGAAGCAGGTGGTTGTGGGCGGAGGACAGTGGAGTAGAGAGGGTAGAACGGGAAGAAAGGAGTGGTGAGCGAGTGAGAATGGAGCAGAGGCCGGTATTTATAGCCGGAGGTCGGGGTTTGGAGGCGGTGGAAGGGCGGTGCAATAGCCGGAATCGGCCACGTGGCGGGGTGACTCACCCGTGCCTCTTCCCCGTGTGCCACGTTCTTCCGGCCGAAATCTCCCTGTCTTCCACGCGTATGGGCTGGCGGCGCCGCCTCTGACCGGGATTGGTTCGGACGGGCGGTGGCATGCGGGTTGCATCGACTTGGCACGGGAAGAAAATAGAATTGGCATGGCCAAGAACGAACAGCAGCTTCGTGTTTTTGGTGTTTTGGGGAAGAAGGAAGCAAAAAGACTAAAACGCCCTTAATGGAAAAGAAAGGAGAAGAAGGAATTGAGGGTAGTCCGGTCCTTTTGCTAATATATACAGCTGGATCGTTCTGGCTTTCAAACGACTCGCAAATAAAATCTGAAAAAATGTAAAATCGATT
>JAYMSP010003490.1:0-19545 GCA_036897095.1 Plantago elongata
TGCATTAAATACCTCCATGGAGCAAATTTTTCGAGCTTGTTTCCAGTATGCACCATATGGCGACCACGTTATGTTGGAGTAGTTGTAGGCAGTGTGTTTTCCTACAGCAGACTCAGGCCGCGCAGCAAAATTCTCATCCATTTCCTTTAAGAATATTTTTGCCATTTTGACGCTGGAACCAACAACTACTGGAAAAGAACCGAAATGCAGCTGCATTAGAGGTCCGTATTGTTTTGAGAGCTCGTGTAGGGAAAGATGAGGGAGGGAGCTCATGAGATTCAGGTTTCCGATCAACGGCCAGGGCTTTGGCCCCGGTGGCAGGTTCGGTTTATTGCGCTGGAGGAGTTTTGTTATGAGGATAACTAGCAGGAACAAGGTAACATACTGAAGTTCCATTTTTATTTTCCCTAATCGAAGTGGAAGCACAGAGTTAAAGAGATACTATATGATATTAAGGAAAAATAATATTGGTGTATGTATGGATGAGATGGAAGCTTAGAATGTAGGCTGGTGGAAATTTATAGGTGGGAAAGATTAAGTTCATGGACAACTATGCGCATTTCCCCCATTTAAAATGTTTTGTATACTTGATCAATGTGGGATGGCGGTCTGAGCTGCCTTAGTCTACCGTCCTAAGTCCAACCCATGTATTTTCTTGAAAACGTAGTCTGTATATTATACACATCAGACACTACCTAAACAATTATATATATATATGATCATAAGTATAGGGTCGTCCAATCAATATACTCCCTCCCATCCGTAACCAGTTTATTTTTTTGCAAGTTCGACACAAATTTAAGGAAGAATGTAAATAAAGTAGGAGAGATACTGAAGTATAATAAATGGTGATAAAATATAAGAAATAATATATAAAGTAATAAATATGTTTTTTGAATATTGAGTTGAACGGATAAAATCGAATCCGTGAAGATGGAGTTGTTACATTATTTCAAATGAAACAATAAAACAAGAGTTTGTACATATATTGTATGCATGATAGGTCAGTTTGAGCTAAATCATTTGTACCTTTTCATTTTCTATACTAAATTTGCTCCTCTAGTCCCATCCAACTAGAGCAATTATTACGTAAAAGGTTGAAATGATCAAAATAATATGTTATGATAGGTCAGTTTCAGCTAAATAAAGCAGGTGTACTTCTTCATCTTTCTTTAATTAACCAGTAATAACCCCAGAATAGGTTTATATAATTGTTTAGTTAGATCATGTTACGCGAGTATTTTTGCTCCATCATAATCATACTTATTAATCAAAATTGGCAGTTAACCCGATTGATCTCATAATTTTTCATTCACTATCATCATATTATTGAAATTAAACTAAATGATTAATTGCTTGTTTTATTAATCTCACCAATCATCATCATCATGATTCATGCACATCACAATTAGTATAAAGAAGTAGAGCGTGTCATCCGAGTTGGGAGAAACATAATTTCGTATTGTTAAAAAGAATTCAACTTTACAAGAATTTGACAAAAATTAATACCCTATAAACACTTGGTGATTAAGTAATTATTATATCAATGGGCTAATATATAATGTTGTGTTCACTAAATTTAAATAAATGAAAATCTGTTTTTACTAAATATATTCGGAAATACTAATCACCATTGTACTGTAATCCTTCAGCTGCATCAATGTCTTTTTGCATCCTAATGTATCCACTTTCTCCCCAACTAGCTCCCCATGAATTCTTGACGAGCCAGTACTTTGTTCTGTCGCTTGTTTGTCCATAACCAACTGCAGTAACACGATGATCCAACTCTGTACCACACTCCCCAGTGAAAACTCCACTTGAATAGAACTGGAAGTCTGAACCACCTGCATCAATTGCAACAGATATGGGTTGGTTTGCTACGGCTTTCATCAGAGCAGAATCACTGTTGGCTGGCACATCTTCATAGCCAGTAATTGTAGCAACATGGGAAGATTCACCATTTGAGTTGCACGTTCCATCGACTCCCTGGTAAGGGTAGTTAGACTCAAATGTAATTCCTTTGTTTGATACGATGAACTCAAATGCGTAGTCCATGAGACCACCGTTACATCCCTCATCTTCACTTGTATCGCAATCCACAAGTTCTTGTTCTGATAGAGAAATTAGTTTCTTTGTCGTAAGTTGGTTGATTCCTTCTGTGGCAGTAATAGCTGAAAATGCCGGCAACATCCTGCATTTTTATTCATGCAAGTTAGATAAGGCATAAACTCCAATTCTCAAGACCTGTTTCTGCAAATTATGTTAAGAGAAACCAGAATCTGTTTGTTGTATCACTTACCACATTGGCCTTGGTCTTTAACACCAGTGACGGCTCCCTTTGTCCTCCAGTCGAGACTGGATGGGATTGCAGAAACATTTGCATACCTGAACGATGAAGTACTTGATGACTTCGGATGAGATGACATTTTGTAGCCATTACGAGAAGCCTGAAATTCCTCGTTCGTCAAGTCAGGAAAATGATTTATGGCCAGCTTATAAGACCGAGAACCAGCTTCATTCACAGAATCGATGTATTCTGCATTTTCCTTGAATATTGTGAACCTCTTAGCTTTTTCAGCATCATCTTTGTATGCCCATGTTGAACCATCCATGTCTTGTGTCTCTCGATCATTGGCTCATCAGGTGCAGTGCGAGCAGTTGCATGGAAAGCCAACAGTCCCAGCACTAGCATGGTCATGAAAACAAGTTTCGTAGAAAGAGTCCAGGCCATTCTTGTTAGATGACTGATTACAGGAAAGGATGGATACTTTTACGGAATGAAATTTAGTACTTGGAGAAGTGCTGATGATGATCTCTTCATAAGGCTTATGGTATTTATAGAACATTCTCATAGATTAGTTACGAAGTGAACAGTTAGAACATGATGATGCACAAGCAAACAAGATCAAGTCCCTGGATTAGCCGTTAAGTTATGGATGATTACGATTCATAATTAATTAGTTTGTTTCATTCTGTCAAAATAATAGTACTACTCTTTTATCTTTCATAGGTAGATTTTGGATTGTATTATCTGATAAGTTTTTGTTGTATATGATTACATGTACTCCTTCAGACAAACCTAGGCTCCCATTTGATGTTTGTCCTATGAATAAAAAAATACAGTTTGCCCCAAAATCTAAGGAGTTTATATTGCAATGTGTCAAAGCCACATAATTGTTATTTTCGCCTTTCATCAGGAATATTCAGAATTATATGACTGCAGTTGTGCTCAATTGATAAGTCGAACTGATAATCTGGAAACTTATCTGCAGGACTAGGAATCTAACATATAAAATTCTAGATTTATAGTTAAATATCGGGCATGGTAGCATAGAGCAAGTATCAATTTTAAGCCATATATGCAGGAAGAACATGACAACAGGCCACTACTGGAACAGTTAAACTGGTAAACCATGAAGACATGCGATATACCAGGTGAAAGCGAATCAAAATCTTGTACAAAAGTACAAAACTACTACTAGTTACTATACTACCCTGACTAGCATATCTGGAAATATCCCTGGAGCTGAGATATGAGCTATATGTGAGTTGACATTAACCTATGTTATGATTTATGAAGCAGGAGATGTAGTATATATCCTTTGCAACTCTTGACATTTTGTATTCAAGTTAAATTGGAGAATGGAGATGCATCTTGTTATCCTTTTATTCGCTTCTAATAATTTTAAGAAGTTCGTTTCTATTGAGTTATCAACTTCGAGTAGCCTGATGAAATTCACCTGAAGATTTATATTAACATCTGTGATGATAAATCAACTTGAAAGCTTGTAGTATGGCAGATCACAAACTTGGAATAGCTAAAGCATCCGCCAGTTAAGCACAAAACAGAGTAAATATACAAGATTGCCGGCAGTTTATGCCAATTTATGACAGGCCTGACCAAATACCTTAATGTTGGTATAAATACAACCAAAGTACCAAACAGATCAGACAACGAAGGACATCCTTACGGACAATCTTATGAAATGCCTAGAACATCAAATGACTGCAGGTGATATTTTTACATGGATCGATCTGTGCATTTCTCTTCACCTATAGAATGGTTGGTGTAACAACCGCAAATTTTGTTACACATCCGAAAAATTATTTAAATATTAATTTTATTATTTAGTACGAGTAGAAAATTTTCGTAAATAGGTTAGGTCGAATTTCGTATTTTAACGCCGAGCGAATTCAACTTTAAAATAGAAAACTAGTTATACTGAATAAAATAATATTAAAATTTAAAGAAGAAAAATTATTTATTTTATTTTTCCGACGGCTCGAAAATGACTTGATAAATGTCCGAGAATTGGTTTGCCATTTTTTCGAAATTTATTTACGAGTCATTTAGTAGCCAGAACGAACTAGTTATATATAATAGCGAAAAGACTAAGATATCCCTGTTTCCTTATTTCTTTCCTTTTGGACAAAGGGGTATAATGGTAATTGCGAGCTCATCTTCTTCCCCAAATTAGAATTGAACGGGAGGGGAGCCATTGTTACCGTGCTTCGTTTTCTTTCTTCTTATCCACCTCCGTTTCTTTCCCTTCCCTCCGTTCTACCCGTTCACGCCTCGTCCCTACGCCAATCCCGCCGCGCCAAGTCGGATTCCCCACGCGACCACCACCACGCCCTCTCGTGTCGCCCGTCGCCCCCAGTTTCCGCCTCGAGCCGCCCCCTTCTAGATGACACGCGTGGAATGAACGGATAGAAATCAAGCCACGTTACCGGATAATAGCAACTGAACGAGCGGAGAGAAAACGAGCAACGTGGCTCGTTCTCCGGCCACGAGCTCCACGCCGGCCGCCGCCCTATACAGCCGCCTCTCGGCTATAAATAGAGAAGCTCAGCATGATTTCTACCACACACCATTTCCCTCCTTCTCTCTCGGTAATTAACAATAAAATAATACGGTACTAACCAAATGCACGTCGAGCGACGAGCAGGGTAACGGCGTAGCGAACGTAGTCGGGGCGGGACGACGCGACGATTTAAATTATTAAACTATTCTTCATTCGTTTTATTCGAATTAAATCGAATCCGATCGAAGAATTTTACCGGAGTTTGGTCGAACGAACGATACTACCGGATTTTTCTAGGGGTTCGGCAGTTTCGAGGGGTGTTGGCCGGAGCCGGGCGGAGTTTGGCCGGAGACGGGATGACAGTTTGGTCGGAAAAAGGAAAGAAAGAGGGGAAAATGGCAAGAGACAGTGAGAACAAAACCGAGAGAGAATGAGGGAAATGGTGTGTGGCAGAAATCATGTTGAGCTTCTCTATTTATAGCCGAGAGGCGGCTGTATAGGGCAGCGACCGGCGTGGAGCTCGTGGCCGGAGAACGAGCCACGTTGCTCGTTTTCTCTCCGCTCGTTCAGTTGCTATTATCTGGTAACGTGGCTTGATTTCTATCCGTTCGTTCCATGCGTGTCATCTAGAAGGGGGCGGCTCGAGGCGGAAACTGGGGGCGACTGGCGGCACGAAAGGGACGAGGCGTGAACGGGTATAAAAACTACTGCCTGATCAGCGAGTGTGCTAGTTACCCGTCTTGTTGCATAATTGCATACGCATACTCATTCATGCCTGATTGTCCTCACTGAGTCCTTGTGACTGACACTCTCCATGTTTCCAATATTTTGTTTTTTCCAGATTTTGAGCACGAAGGCGAGCTTGGGGTAGAGTGTCAGACGGACTGACTGTCTTCCGCTGCTGGTTTAGTTAAATGTGTGTGTGTTTTGGTTTGCTTTCAGTTTAGTTATCCTGAACAATCGGCTTGTAATGGATAATGTTTTTAATATTTTAAATAAAATGTACTTGTAATATTCGTCCCAATCCTTGACGTCTGGATCTGATCCCGGGCTGTTACAGTTGGTAACATAATAGATTACAAAATTGAGAGAACAAATACATATGCATCATAGTTTAGATCAGAATAGTTTATAAATAGAGCTGAATTTACACGATTTTCAGTAATTTACAAGCTGATGTGTGAACAAGTATCATACATAGACACATCAATTTTAGCACTGGCTAATTGCTATACATGTAGGTATTCCACCTATAGCAGGGTGAATGTTTGAATAATTTCAAGCAGTTGGATAAGAAGCTTCCATGGCAATCCCACATATGCCTTCCGCTGCATCAATGTCCCTCTGCATTCTAATGTATCCGTTCTCACCCCAACTCGTTCCCCAAGAATTTTTGACCAACCAATACTTTGTTCCATCATTAGTTTCTCCATAACCAACTGCAGTCACGCCATGATCTAAGCCAGTTCCGCACTGTCCATTGAAGACTCCACTCGAGTACAACTGGAAGTCAGAACCGCTTGCATCAATAGCAACGGATATTGGTTGATTCGCTACTGCATTCAGCAATGCAGATTCACTGTTTGCAGGCACATCTTCGTAGCCTGTGATTTTAGCAACACGAGAAGATTCTTTCTTCGAGTTGCACGTTCCATCTGCTGCCTCATATGGGTAATTAGCCTCGGTTGTTATGCCTTTGTTTGAAATGATGAACTCAAATGCATTATCCATAAGGCCACCACTGCAACCCTCGTCTTCAGTTGTATCACAATCCACGAGTTCTTGTTCAGATAGTGAAATCAGTTTCTTTGTCGTAAGCTGGTTGATTCCTTCTGTGGCTGCAATAGCTGAGAATGCCCAACAAGATCCTGTTTTTGTTTATATGATAAAGAAGTGCCCGTGAGAACTTAATACTAATTGTGAAGCAAATATTATAGATTGTCTTTGCAAATAATTAAAAAAATTAGAAAATGTTTCGCATCACTTACCACATTGGCCTTGATCTTTAATTGGAGTGACAGCTCCTTTGGTTCTCCAGTCCATGCTAGATGGCACTGCAGTCACATTTGCATACCTAAAGCTGAAGGACTTGCTGCTTGAAGACTTTTGATGAGATGACATTTTGTATCCATTACGAGATGCCCGGAACTCTTCGTTTGTCAAATCCGCAAAATGATTCTCACCCAGCTTATAAGTCCGAGAGCCATCTTGATTGACAGAGTCAATGTACTTTGCATTTTCCTTGAATATTGCAAACCTGTTAGCTTTCTCTGCTTCATCTTTGTATGTACGTCCATACGTCACCATCCACGTCTCATGTCTCTCGACCATGGATGCGTCATTCAATGTTCGAGCGGTAGCTTGGGAAGCCCATATTCCCAGAACTATTATCATTGCAAAAGTAAGCATCCAAGAAGCCATTTCCTTTCTGCTGTGTAGTGAGAGCTGGTTAGAGATTCTGTTATGCAATGAGATGTGATTCTGAAGGTTGAGGTTATGATTTCACTCACAAATCGTCTTGTATTTATAGATTTCAGTGTGCCCACTCTTGCAGACACATTTTGTATAGAGGTCAACAAACTCCATTGAGCAACTGGAAATTAAGTTATACTACATGAAAGGGAAATTCAGAACTCAGTTACGTGAATGCTGCTCCGTTTTTGTCTTTGGATAAATTTATTTGTCTGCTGGTTCTTGTAATTTTCTGATAAGCTTCTTTCTGCTGTTTTGGATTATGTTATGGTTATATGGTACAGTCAGAAGCTCTCAGGCTAAAAGAAAATCAATTTTCTGTGTTTCTTTAGCCATACCCTTTGCCCCAATTTTGTTTCAATATACTGTCAACTTATAATTAATTTACCGGATAGACAAAAATAACAGCAGTTTGCCCCAAAAGATAAGCTATCTTCACAATGTATGAAAAAGGGAAAATTGAAGCCTGCAGTTTGTCCTACTCCTATTAATATTCAGTTATCTACAAAAAGCTCTCATTCAGTTCAGAGTTCAGACTATATGTTGCTGAGTTGCTGTAACAATTTTTGTGTATTTGCAACTGGAAGATACTTACCAGTTACCAGTAGACAAGTGAGAAAACAGGGTCACTAACCAGAACAATTGATTAGGAAAACAGATATTAACTAATTTGGTGAAATTTATTCATCAATATCTTCACCTTTACAAAATTTTCATATATCCATAGTCCAAGACACAATTTTCATGACTGTCATCAATCTTTCATGAGATCTTTGGATCTCTCATGCACAGGAAAGGCAATAAACTAGAACAAAAACTTGTCAGTGATCAACTGAAAGCATAAAAAACTTCACTGCAGATAATTCAATATGAAACTTTTCATGAATGGAGATAAAGTGATCGGTTCAATAAATAACCTCATTATATAGATAACTCACTAGATTACAGGTTGCTTGTAAAGTTGCAAGAAATAGAGAAAACTCTTGCGAAACCAAAGCCTGCCTTTCCGAATGAAGCCGCTACAGTCAATGTAGAACACAAAATCAGTCCACCCTGAAGCAAATCATGCACCTCCATGATCATTATATACATGCAAGTCCAACAGAGTATTGTAATATCCCTTCTCTATCTCCTCCTCTTTCACATTATGGAGTAGAAGAGTCTCAATGACAAGATCTTCCGAATCAATATCCAACTTCATTTTCTTTCTGTTCTTTGACTTTTCAGAGTCAAAGTGGCAAAGCTCATTACTTAACCCAGATCCAGAGTTGCTGGCAGGTTGCATAATATTCTGAATACGAAACTTGGCAGCCTTTATCCTTTCCCGCCTTAGTGCTTCACGTGTACATCCTCTATGATAGGACGGAGGCGCATCATCCCAACCCACATCCTTCTTTGGTATCTGATCTGGAAGAAGGTTTTTGCTCAAATCTGACTCTCCTTTCCACCAATCTCTATCATCGTCAAGATCAAAATTTCCACGTTCCTTCCTTTTATGACCAACTTCAGTATTCGCCTTGACAATAGAAATATCATCCACGTAGTTGGAATACACCATAGCCAATGATTCTGCAGAGATATTAGCTTTATCCGAATAAGCTTCAATCAAATTAGTCAAAGTATTCTCAACTTCAAAATACTGCGATTCTTTATCTTCTGACAAACTATCAAACGAATACCCAACTCTCCTGCTCAAACACTCATCAACTAACCCATCCATATCATAACTGACAATCTCACGCCCGGATCCCTTCCGTCTCCCATCCCTCTTTTTCAAAGACTTCAACTCCATATACTGTATAACAAAGGGAGCATTCACCATAATATTCTTCACCGTCACATCCTTCCCCCAAGGCAGAACCTTGGCAGCAACCTTAACAAGCGACTGCAAAAGCTCCTTATACCTCTTCTTACACGTCGAAACAGCCACTTTGAACTCCTTTGCCACATCCTCAATCTTCACCCCAACTTGATTCAACTCCCCAACAAAAACCATAACCGCAATCACCACCGGCATCGGCCTCCTCCCAGTCGAAATACACCACTTAATCAAACAATGCACCAAAAACACCCCTTGCTGCTCCATCTTCGTAACCAAATGAACCGGAACCCTACAAAAACTCGACGACCTCTTAACCGATTGCTTAAAAGTAGCAACAATATCAAACACAGGCATTTGCATATCAACAAAATCAACCACACGGGTAACCATACTCCCCAACTCATACACATCACACCCCACCTTGTCCGCCATTTGAGCAAGCGGAAAGATCAGATTCCGGTCCTTTCGCATTACGACATAAGCACAAGCACCAACCAGTACAGGAAACCACTCGCCCGTCCCATACTCTTCATCAGTTATCTTTCGAATCAATTCATCAATTTCAGCGTGTTTTGAGCCGTTGAATTCGAGAAGAAAGTCCTCGATAAAATTTTTGGCTTCGTAAACCTTTCTGTCCTTATAGACAGAGATGTTATCTGTAGGAACGCGTAGAAAAGTACCGGGTTCGCCGGAAATACCACCGAAATTGACCTCAAAATCGTCGTAATCTTGAACACGATCGCAGGATATGCATATGTTCTTAGCTGATACCACACAAAGGGTTAGGGTTCTTTGTTTACAGAATTGACAAGGGGCAGACATGTCGGAATTGGGTGACTAGTCTGCTCTATCCTTCTACACTCTCTTCTCCGATCGAGACCTTAATAAAAACGAATACATCCAAAGATTTCCAGAGATTTGTCGAAGCAAATAGATCTTGGGAGATGCTTTGCTGTAGATTGGGTGACGAAATTGGAGCTTTTGTTTGGAAGATTTTCAGAGATCTGTTAAAAAGGATAGACCCGGTTCGGTCCGGACTGGATCCATGATCCATGTCCGGTAAAAAAAGATCGAGTTTAGTGTCGCTTTGGTGGTTAACATTCTCATGCGTGAATGACACATCTCACTGCCCTAGTCGTGCTAATTTTAAATTTTGATATGTACACAAAATATTGTAATAAGTTATTAACTGAAAGGATATATAATGGATAACCACTAGAAACATGGTTGCACCAGTGGTCTAGTGGTAGAATAGTACCCTGCCACGGTACAGACCCGGGTTCGATTCCCGGCTGGTGCATATATTTTAGACAAAATTCATTGATGTAGATATGTAGAAGTTATCTTTTTGAGCATATCTGCACCAAAATTCATTGATGTAGTTATCTATAGGTAGAAGTTATCTTTTTGAGCATATTTGTACCAGTGGTCTAGTGGTAGAATATTACCTTGCCATAGTACAGACTCATGTTCAGTACTTGACTTACACAAAAGTTTTGTGACAAAATTACGGATATCGAAGTGCAATTTTTGTGCTGAATTATCTCAATTGAAAATTCAGAGAGCATTTTTTCATAATGGTGGAGTGAAAAATATGTTAGAGATAATTTCTTTTAATTTACATAGAGTTTTAAGAAAGTAAAAATATTATGATAGATATATATATGTATGTAAATAAATGCTTTCAATTACATCTCTAATAATGAAGGGCATCAATGCATGTAGATAGATAATGCTATCGAACGGTAAGAAACACATATTTTTGTACATGTAAGGTTCAACAGTTAGCTAGGATAGTTTATATCAACTTAGACCATCTCTCAAATGGCCACACCCTCTCTAACCACTTCTATCTCGCACGTCATCATTCCACTCACTTCACACCCTTTTTAAGTTTTACACTTCAATGATCACACTCTATTTATATTTCTTTTACATATTCTATTAAATTACACCTCTTTATCTATTCAAACTTCATATAGTGTATTTATACATATTTAATTTAGGTTCATCCTTAACCATTTGATATACCACGAGTTATAATACCTATTTCAGAATTATAAATTGGGTGGGGACAAATATTTTCACAGAAATATTAATTGTTTTCTCCTATAATGCATACATAAACTTCTTTTACCCCATTAATCATATTTTAAATTGAATTTTATGATCAACAGTCTTCGGCCAACTCTAGTTACAAATTAATATTCATTATACTTGTAAAGTATTAAAATAGATCTGAAGAGTGTTGATTGTAAATATATTGACTAAAAGATGATTAGTGGGAGGTTTTGCTAACATATATTTATACTCGAAACTCACAATTCTATGTAAGCATTTAAAAATGCGTGTCATAATTAGTTAAACTATACTCAATTATACTATAATGGTAAATGCGATGTATATTTATGCATCTTCAAATTTTAACATGTTTATGTTTCTTGTTTATATATATATATATATATATATAAAAGATAATATGCAATTATTATTTCATCTGCGGGGATAGCTCAGTTGGGAGAGCGTCAGACTGAAGATCTGAAGGTCACGTGTTCGATCCACGTTCACCGCATTGTATTATTGTTTTGCATGTTATTTCTTTTAATTTGGCATTTTATTTGTGTTGCAATCTCTTATTTAATTTTACCGCATTACCTTTTTGTATTTTATTTATTTTAATTTGGCATTTATTTATGTTGCAATCTTTTATTTAATCTTATAACTATGTTGAATTTATGCTTGTATTTTATTTTGAAATTAAGGATTAGATTTTGTTCCGTAATTGTGAATTTTAATTGTGTTATAAACTCTTGCTTGATGTGTAGCTATTGTGAATTCAAGCTTCGTCGGGGATTAGATTTTGTTTCATATTTATCATCGGAGCTGCCACAGAAACAAAATCCTCGTATGTCACTATTGTTTTACTCTTTCAAAACTATGTTTTAAACATGGTTAATATTGTAAAGCCAAACCATGAGTAAAACAAAGAGATCAAAATTATCGTGGTACTAATTAAATTGGATTTGTTGTGAACTTGTGATAAACCGACAAGACAAGAAGCAATGCAAGAGGTAAGAACACACGTGTCTGATCATTCCTATGTTTCTGCATCCTAGCAAGTCCAAAAATTATTAGCAACAAAACTAATTAATTAGAAGCGATTTTTCGATTTGTTTCGTCTCAGTATCTCCTAGCAAGTTAATTATTAGCTACACATGCTGGATTAATTAGAGTTGGATATTAAACAATTAACAATTTCTCAATTTCAAATACTAGCGCATGACACAGTACCAACCAATTATACATTACTAAAAAAAATTACCTCATCATTAATAAATAATAAACAATTTCAACTTTACACAAAAATTATATATATTATTATTAAAAAATACTTTTCTCCACCTTCTTTATTTTTTATCATTACTTTAACTTTTCATATAAAACTACACGTCAACTCTGATATATGAAGTTTGAGGGGACGAAGGGAGTAATTAATTAGGAAATGAAATTATTAGTAGTACTATTAATTCGATTTGTGTCTAGAATCCGGGAATATATATTCTTGCACATTCTTTGACATGAAAACACATGATCAAGTATGAATAGGGGAGCCATTTACGTGGGACAGCCAACATTAATCTTATATTATGAATATATGATGATACTTATTATTCCAATGCCATGATAAAAACTGACACAACCGTATCAAATTAGCAAAAATGTACTACTAGATCACTAATTATAAACTTTGTCAATGGAATATAAAAATAATGAATACTACCACTTCACTTATAGTTGAAGATTAGCATTTCACCAAAGACCATCAATATTGGAGTGAGCGCTTTTTCAAATTTTAATTTACTTAATTTGATTATGCACTGCCCGAGCCGTCATTAATATTGATCACTCAATTGTTCGAAACTTCAAATCATAGTTTATACATATTTTCAAGTCCGCTTATTAGAGGTCAAAGTTAACACTTGTTAAAGATCAAATATAATCTCCTAAAAAAATAAATTAAAGTGAATTGTAAAATGTTCATTAGATCGAAATCGTGTGAAACTTATGAGATCTAGTTGATAAAATATTAAGCGTGTTAAAAGAACTTTCTTTTTTTCGTTCTATTATTATTATTATTATTATTATTATTGTCATTATTATTGTTATTTCTTTATTTAATTATTTAATTTGTAATGTGAGGCATTTTAAATTAAGGTATAGATGAAGCACAGGCAAGGGAGTCCATGATTTTCTTTTACATTTCACTACTGTATAGATTTGTTTCTTAACTCCTTATATAAATAGGCCAATTCTATCTTATATGAATGATCGCATTTACTCATATATTGTGAACGAGTTCAAACAATAATATAATGTAAAAGTATTTTAACTATAAAATATAAGTATAAAAATGTCGGGTATATAGTTAGTTTTGGTAATAATTTATCGTATTATAACAGGTGGTTACAGTATGGTTACAGTGTGTGCCCTGCCAGAAAATAGTCCATTAATGCATCCGACCAGACAGATTATATAAAATTGATGGAATTGCATGTGATGTGTGTTTGTGTATGTATCTCCCCCCTCTTTTCTGTCACATAACATAATTCATTCCCATTATTCCCATTACCGCTTCCACAGATTATTCAAATGCCAATTCAATAATAACTTCCTTCATAATCTAATACTACTACTATATAACAAAATCTCACTTTGTCAGTTCCAAAACCACCAAAGAGCTCTCTCTACTCTCAACTTTCAACTTCTTTACCGAACCTTGCCTTTTCTTCATCCACAAGTAGCTCAAATTCCATTAATTCTTTGCTCCCATTCGAAGTCTAGTGGAAATGAAACCAATAGAATCTGCAGCTACAATGTCAGATGATATGGTTGTTTTGCGGAGGTCTGTGAAGGCGCTGCTTTTTGGGGTCAGCTGGGAAGAGAAGGAGGTGGCTGTCAAAGAGATAAAGAAGCTCGCGGAGGAGGATTTGAAGCTGCGGAAAATGATGACGGAGCTAGGTGTTATTCCTCCGCTTGTGGCAATGGTCGGTTCCGAATTGATGGTGCGACGGAGATTGGCTGTTCAGGCCTTGATCGAAATTGCCAAAGACTCTTTTACGTAAGTTTTGAGAACTGAAATCTTCACATTTTAGTATCGGTTTTGAAACTGAGTAATTCTCTTGAGAGCCGGTATTGCATTGAAATATGGTTCGTTTCATTTGGTAACCTGACACATTTTCATTTCAATTTACCACAAATGATATATAGATCAGGTGCATGTTCATGTTGAAATCAAACAATTAACACAACCTTGGAATTAACAGAGTTTCTATAACATCCCAGTTAATTAAACTTATTAAGATGAGATCATCTAGCTGCCTAAACTCATCTTTCAAATTTATCAAATTTTCTTCAACTTTTAGATTTTAGGTCCCAAATTATATCGTCGATTCACCATCATCACCATCATATTCGATTCTTGCACCTTCTACTTACTCAGGGGCAAAGCTAGTACTTGGAACCCGTGTTCGGCATGGGTCGGTTTCAAAAATTTTCGTCCGAATACATATTAAATTTATAATTCTTTAACGATTAACACGGTCTATTTTTCTAATAGAATTTAAATAAAACTATAGTTCAACCATACAAATACATTTATATGATTGTATTCATTAAATTCATAGAAAAAGTTGATATTTAAATTCATTTTGTCAAAGTGACGTTTTTAGTAGAAATTAGTTTGAACGTTTGATTTGTAATTTAAAATGTAAATTTTTATAATATATAAAATTAAAGGTCGGTATTCTCTATTAATGTAACTTTTTTTATATTTATTAAAGTTTAAAATAATTATATATTATATTTAAATTAAATATAATTGAACATGGGATCAAAAACACTTTGCCTGGCCCTGTATTTACTGCTCGAAGTTTGACTTCCCACATGAGTAAATGGTCTGAGATCTACTAGTAATTAGTCTTGGTCCACAACATACACATTCTACATACACAAAAATTCATGATTCAATTATCATTTATATACCCCACATTAATTTCCAGGTATCAATTATTATACCCTGTATTCAAAACAGAGCCCATAATAAAGTAGTGTTATGATCCTAGCACTGAATTCATGTGCCATATTACAGAGTGTCTATGTTACATAAGGAATCAACTCAACCCATCCTCGAGGGTCCACTTCCCATTGTTGATTACTCAAATTGACTCTAAACTATGACTCAGGTCAGGGCCATGAGACCCGATCATTCTTAACAGGACCGGGTCTATAACTCTTTCATACGGCGTGCTTAGCATAAACCAAACACTTTTTGTGCATGACCCATGAATTAACGGTTACATTTTTATCGTCTCAGGAACAAAGCCCTAATGGTCGAGGCAAGAGTCTTATCAAAACTATCCAAAGATACTTCCGGCCTAGACGAAAAGAACAAGCATGACTTTGCGCGACTCCTCTTATCTCTATCAGCACTAGCCAATAGTGAACACTCCTTGCGCATTGCAAGAATGGCACCAGCTGTGGTTTCCATTCTCGAATCATCTTCAAGATTCGACACAAAGACAATCTGTTTAACTGCATTGCAGAATCTCTCCTCTGTTCTAGAAAATGCTGGGACTTTGATCGCAACCGGAGTACTCGACACAATACTAAACTTGTCAGAGGTGAAGGAAACGTCAGAGAAATCGCTAGCCACGTTGGGGAACTTAGTCGTGACCTCAGCCGGGAGAAAGGCGCTCGAGGGTAACCCTATGGTCCCGGAAGGGCTCATGGAGATTTTGACATGGGATGATTTCCCCAAATGCCAAGAGTTATCTGCATATGTTCTGATGATTTTGGCTCATCAGAGCTCATTGCAAAGGCAGCAGATGGCTGAGGCTGGGATTGTACAGGTGCTTCTTGAGTTGATGTTGATGGGTAGTCCTTTGGCGCAGAAAAGAGCTTCAAAGATACTGCAGTGGTTTAAGGATGAACGAACAGTCCGATTGGGACCTAGATTGTCATCTCAGGCAGGGCGGATGTCCATTGGGTCGCCTGGCAGGGATTTCGATGAAGGGTTGTCGACTGGGTCACCTGGTAGGGGTTTCGACAAAGAGAAGATGACACTGAAGGAGATTGTGAAGCTAAGTTTACATAAAAATATGGAAACCATCACTCGCAGGGCGAATGGTGACCAGATTTCCTCAAAGCTTAAGGCTTTGGTAAATAGTTCAAGTTCTAAGAGTTTGCCTTACTAGAAGTACTCGTCTGTAATCAAAACGCCAATGCTCAAATCAAACTTATTCACATTAACAGACATCACGATACAATGCTTCCATATAAACACAGAATTCACATTACATACTTACATCATAGTATCATACAAGTTTAGTACACACACAACATCTAACATTCAGCAACAGGATACAAAGCCTCCAAGGCTATACCACATAGCCCTGCTTTCTCATCAATATCCTTCTCCAGCCTCATGTATCCTTCCTCTCCCCACGTCGCACCCCACGAGTTCTTGACGATCCAGTACTTAAGTTTACCATTTTCGGTCCCATACCCCACAATTGTAACACCATGGTCCAATGTCGTGCCACATTGTCCTGTGAACACACCACTTGAATAGAACTGAAAGTCTGTCCCACTTGCATCGACACTTACAGCAATAGGCTGGTTAGCGACTGCTTTCATGAGTGATTTCTCATCTACCGGCACACTTTTGTAGCTACTTATCTTTGCCACAGGTTGTGCTTCCTTATTTTTGTCGCACGTGCCTGGTTGATCCCTGGATGGATAGTTGCTTTCTGTTGTCAGGCCGTTCTTTGTGATGAAGTCGAATGCCTCATCAACTGAACCTCCACTGCAGGAATTTCCTCCTCCGTTAGTGTCACAGTCAAGTATTTCTTGGACCGAGAGAGTGTAAAGTGTTCCGCTTTTTATCTTAGTGATTCCTTCCACAGAATCAACAGCAGGATATGTCCAACCTCCTGTATTTAAGAACATTTTAAAATATCTTAACTATAAGACATAAAAATTGATAAGCTAGATTTTGGTTAGGATTGAAAAACTTACACACGTTTCATTCCGGATTGATGTAACAACGCCTTTCTTTCTCCAGTCGATGCAAGGTGGAAGAGCAGTAAAATTTTCATACTGGAAAGAGTTGAATTTTTCCAGTTTCGTCATGGAAAAACTCTTGTATGACATGTATGTTGCCGTAAACTCCTCATTTCTAGATCTGCAAACTGATTCACACTCAGTTTGTATGGTATGCCTTTACCACTATTAACTGAGTCTATGTACTCAACATTAGTTTTGAATATACGATATCGCTCTTCTTTTTCAGCAGCGTCCTTGTACTCGCGCCCAAAACCGGTCATCCACTCATCATGCCTCAGCCTCATTGCTGCTTGAGGGATTACACGGCACATGAACTGCGGAACCAGTGCAATTATCAGCAAGACTCTGAAGATACACTGTCTTAGTGCCATTTTTAGTAGAATATATTGTATAACAAAGTATTAATTTGATAAACTCATATTTTCACATTGTATTTATAACCATTTAGCCATTAATAGGACAAACTAAGGGCATCAGCTCTTTGTTTAAACTGTGGATCAGCTTCCAAGTCCTTTGCTTAAAGCCAGATTGAAGAAATTTAAATGCCACTCTTCTGGTTGTATTCATGGCCTTCTGGTTTTATGCACAGTGAAATAAACCCAGAAGACAAAAACAAAGTCCAACTGTGACATTTAGAGTTTTGGATTTATGCTAACAACCATCCAAACCAGTGTAATGGTAGCCATTATGAAAACTGCTAATTGCAGTAACAAAAGTATCCTAAATATAATGGAGAGGTTCGTCTACGTAAAGAGTTCTGAATTTCACTATCATGCTACTTGCCGGGTTTTCATGGGAGTCATAGCTAACCTTCAGATCCCACCATCACAAGTTCTGAATTTCACTATAATGCTAACTTGCCGGATTTCCCTGGGATTCATAGCTACCCTTCATATCCCACCATCAGCTTCGGTAGTGAGATTGTTTAAGGCACGTTTCTGTAAGACTAGCACCGAATGGATGCTTTAAATACCTGGTTCCTGCTGGTAAGATTCATCACCTCTAACGTAAAATCTAAAGTAAACACAGAAAAATGGCGCTGACAATCACTGGGAAGCTAATTTTCACTATAATGTTAGTGCTAGAGATGTGGGCTTCTCAGGCCACAGCTCGCACGCTGATTGACGCAGCAATGGTTGAGAAGCATGAGATGTGGATGGTGCAACATGGTCGCACATATAAAGATGAATCCGAGAAGGCTATGAGGTACAAAATCTTCAAGGAGAATGTCGAGTATATCAACTCTGTTAATGAAGCAGGTCGGTCTTACAAGCTTGCTGTCAACAAATTTACTGACATGACTAATGATGAGTTTCAAGCATCACATAACGGATACAAAACAGGATCTTGGCCGGAGTCATCAAAGTTTTCATCGTTCAAGTACTCGAATGTTACTGCTGTCCCATCTTCCATGGATTGGAGAAAGAAGGGTGCTGTCACTGGTGTCAAGGACCAAGGCGAAGGCTGTGGTAATGAAATAATTAAGCATAGTTTATGTTGATTTATCATAACAATGTGACTATTTAAAGGGTACTATGTTTTTCGGAAAAATGTGCAGGAAGTTGTTGGGCATTTTCAGCTGTCGCCGCCACAGAAGGAATCAACCAAATTACAACAAAGAAATTGATTTCTCTATCTGAACAAGAACTCGTGGACTGTGATACTGAAGAAGACGAGGGGTGTAGTGGTGGCTACATGAACAGTGCTTTCAAGTTCATAAGTAAGAAAGGCCTCACTAATGAATCCAATTACCCCTACAAGGGAGTTGATGGTACCTGCAACAAAAAGAAGGAATCCTCTAGTGTTGTCAAGATTACAGGGTATGAGAGAGTCCCAGCAAACAGTGAATCTGCATTGCTCAAAGCTGTTGCTAACCAACCCGTATCCGTAGCCATTGATGCCAGAAGTACTGACTTCAAACACTACTCAAGTGGAGTTTTTACCGGTAAATGTGGAACTGACCTAGACCATGGTGTCACCGCGGTTGGATATGGTGAAACGAGTGATGGGACAAAGTATTGGTTGGTTAAGAACTCGTGGGGAGCCAACTGGGGAGATCATGGATACATCAAAATGCAAAGGGACATTGATGCTGCTGAGGGTCTTTGTGGTATTGCTAAAGACGCTTCATATCCAACTGCTTGAACTATGTGCAGCTTTTCTGTCTATAGTTCAACTATTCAAGATGCATGGTTTCAACTTTCACTCATGAACCTATTACCAACATGTATGTACGTTGGAATACTATCTGTAAATTTATTTCCTCTATAATAAACTTCTTGTGATAAAAGATCATGTAATATCCATGAATATACAGTCTGT
>JAYMSP010003491.1:0-19544 GCA_036897095.1 Plantago elongata
TATTTTATTTTAATTTATAAAATAATTTATTTAGTTAATAATAGTATTTAAGATTGGTGCCTATGGATTCGTCTTGTCAAGCCGAATTTAAATATATGTTTAAAATATTTTTTAAATATTTATAAATATTTTTTTATTAAAACTATATATGTATTCAACTTACTAAAAATAACAGTGAATTATATAATGCAGTAGATATCTAAATGAACTTGATTGCCCCTATTAATTGTTCTTGACTTTAGATTGCAATATGAACGGGAATGGACCCACCTTAACGAAGGAGCTGCAATCGCTACTCCTCAATTTTTTACGTGAAGTTATTATTATACCCGCTTCACACACACGCATGAAGGAACACGAAATATGCGGAATTTACTACTTAGTTGTTTGTTTGTCTGTGTGGATGCGTTCTGAGGTTTGGTTGTTTGCTTCTTGCACAGGTCAGTTATCGACACCCATTACCCTCATTCATATTTTCCTTTAATTGTTTTATATATTTTCACTTAATTATTTTTCTTTTTAACTTTATCTTGTGTTTGTTTATTTTCTTTTAACTGTTTTTATTTTTAAAAAAATTACTTTATAAATTTAATATTCAATATATTATTGTTAATTAATTAAATATTTTAAATTTTATTCACTCAATCTTTGTATAATTTTCACTTTGTCATTTTTCTTTTTATTGCTTTCAATTTATTTTTTTTGACAACTTGATTCTAAATTCCACTGCAATAATAATAATAAATTTATATTCTAATTACATTTACATAGTACACTAATTTATGTTATTATTTATTACATCAGATTTTTAGACTACAAATTAAATTAAATTAGTTTATTAATAAAATTTAGTATTAAACTATATATTTTTTTCGCTACCTCTCAGTTAATTTCCTCCATCCGTTTTTGACTATGAACAAATTTAAATACCCTTCATAACTTTTTCAACTAATCATAATTGAGTATTTCACCACGTGGCATGATAAATAGATTAATAGAAATGTTTAAAAACTTCTTTGATTCGTAGATATATAAATTTGAGCCAAACACGATGTATGCATTTTACTTCGTAAATTCTTTCGGCACATAATATGGGACTTTGTGTTCGTCTCTATTGGGTTGGGGTTTTGAAGTCGCAGTGGTCCACCCACTCTAGTTTTGGGGTCATGAGATGCTGCAAGCCCACGACATATGGCTCCAAAAGGCCCAAAGAAATTCGTTCAGAGTTTTTAATCCCCAAAACTTATTAGGGCTCCGATTTGAATAACCAATTCCCAATTGAATTGAATTTCTACGAAAATTGAAAGCTCCGCAAAAAAAAAGGAAGAATCAGTTAAGCTCTCATTCGTATAATAAGCTCAATAATACTCTGCGTTGGTTATATATTTTGATGTTAAATTACGTTTGGCATTGGTAATGGTGAGTGATTTTAGTGAGTTCTAGAGTTGATAGTTCAAGTATTCTCAGCTCTTCTTGTACGCCTGTTGCATGATCAAATGTACGTTCTGGATTTCTTGTGATGCATCGCCTCTCTATGAATGACATTTAGTATATTTTTTGTTCTAGTTTATCAGATTGATGAGCTAATTTTCCGAATAAGTAGAGTAGTATGTTATGCCTATTGCCTAGATAGTTGCTTGTAAGTTAGTTGGTGTGTTAAAATGATGAGCAGACAAGGATTTCTTTTTCTATTCTAGGTAAAGCAAATAAACTTGATTACGAGCTATTAAGTAAAACATGAACGCCTCAATGAAATTGGCTTGCTTATCATCTACCGTTCAACTAAACAGAGCCATACTTTCACTTATAATATTGGTACTTATGTGATGTGTTTTTACAAAGCTTAGTAGTTCGTACTAGTATGACTGAACCGGGGGAACTAGTTTTACAGTGACGCACGCCATTCAACCTGGCATTGGTAGTGCAGGATGGTTGGAGAGTGAGATTTTTTAAAGTATTTTGACTCCCTGTTTGGGAATCATCTTGTCCCAGTTATTCCAAATCAAGCAGAACTTTCAGCTAATTATGTTTTGTGGTTTAAGATACCGTAGAAGGAAAAGGACACCTGATTGAGGTTTGTCAATCTTGGCATTATAATGCTAAGCAAGTTTGTCTGTAAAACGAGGTCTCCTTCATTTGGGAAGTTGTCGCAAGTGGCAATGAAAGTTGGCGTCTTCGTTGCCAATTTAGGTTTATGTGCATGCAAGTTGTGTTCCCTTAGAAAATACTTAATCTCAGAATTTTCTGTTGAAATTGCTGTTGTTGTGAGGAATGGTCGAATCTGTGATGCAAGAGACTGTTGATCGTGATACCTGGCAAAATATGTCGACATATATGGCTCATGAAAATGCTTGAATGCCGGTGGTGAACTGTTTATCATGGCACAAGTCATTTGCTAGAGGAGGAGTAAGAAACGGTGCTTTGCATTTGTAGAATTTTGGCCTTGTACTGGTATGCAGTACACGTAATTGTTCATGATAAGATGTCCTAGTTCATTCTTTTTTTATGGTTTTACTTCAAACATGATATTGAGTTGGAACTTAGAAGAGACATATATTCTTGATTATTGGCTCTAAATCAGGACATGGTTTTGATTGGGTTTGAGGAGATTCATGTAGCCAAATAGAATGCCATGTCTCATGTTATGCCCTATGCCCATGACTGCCCGTCCATGTTGAACTTTGAGAGTGAGCGAATTACTCTGAATGGCTAGACCTGTTGCTTTTGGTTTGATCCCACAAAGATCTGTCTATATATCTCAAGATGTATTGCTCCAAAGTCCAAACTTTAGTAGTGCAACATGAGTAGTTGCAATCTAGTTACCTGCAGTATGTAGCCATAATTCCACTTGGTCTTATTGTTCCTCAGATGGAAATGTTGATGTAATGTTTTTGTTAAAATCGAAGCAGGTAAACCAGAACTATGGATCACCATAGCAGCTGTGTGGTAATACTTTTCATGTACCAATTTTGGGACATGCTCAGCTAATGTATGCATTCATTGTGAGCTATCTGTAAGTTAGCTGAAACTAACTCACGGCTGAGATTGCTGTACTGATCTAAACTGAAGCTGATTGTGATCTACCCTTGTTCTCTTGCAGGGAGACGAGACGACTGAGCATCTTTTGGCATCAAATGACGTCTCATTATATAAATTCCGACGGCAACATTAGGGCCATTGAATAATAAAACATCTGTAAGATTCTACTCGGTGGCTATTGCTCTCATTAGTTAAGCCCATGAATGAGTCAATAATAGTTGTAAGAAGAGATGGCGTTTGGACCATGCTTTGTTCCATAATTGCCGTCTGTTTCGCATCAGAAGGATAAATGTCCTGTCCAAAGAAAACCAGGTTGAGATCTTGGGAATTACACTTTTTGAAACTGGAAAAATTAAAGAAAACAACAACTTGTTCTGCTTTTGCAGCTGAACACCATGAGCATTAGTCAGCAGCTCACAGGATTATTATTTTGTTCCAATCTGATTCTAAAACATACTCTGGACTAAAGTCTTGTGGCGTCTCTTATAATATGTATATACAATATTCTATAGTAATCCTGTTTCTTCAATGGTCAATTCAAGTTGGCGCTCAAAGAAAAATTGAGTAATATTGTACTAGTGGTTTAGTTGCTTTAATTAAAATTTAAAACAATGACTTCAAATTGTTGAATGTCATTTTAATTTTCCATTTGAGTTACGCCAATGCCCCCTTAAAAGAAAAGGAACTTATTTGATCCATTGAATCCTTGACGTGACGTTATGATTGTCACTTTACAGTTCCAATAGACCAATATATATCATGTCCGATTTGGATCTGTAACATTTCAAGCCATTAAGTATGATCAGTAGTTGATGATTGAGTTTAAGAATGAAAGAACAGGTGAAGAGGTTAATAGATAGTATCAAGGCAAGGCTTAGGGCTGATTGGATAGCATTTAAATGCCCACATTTGGTTTGATAAACAGTGATTTGGCCTAAAATATACACTTCAAATATTCCATTTCAATTCCATTCCAAACACAATTTCACAAAAATTCTCATTCAAATGCTATGCCAACTAGCCCCTTAATAAGTAATTATTGATATATTCAGAAATTATAAATCACATAAATTTATTGTCTGTGGAGTTTAAACAGGTGACAAAGAAGATATTCCTTCCCTTTAACCAACTGAATCAACCGAAGGATAATGATGTTATTATTAATTCATATTCTTAAATTTCTTATGAAATATACGAGAATACATAATATTTTATTTTTAAACATGATATTTAATATGCAGTGTAAAATGTTTGAAGAAAAATGCACATAGAATGTAAATAGGTTGACAATATTGTCAAAAATAAAAATCAAATATTTATAATGATACATCTACAAAATAAATATGTGACATTTATTTCAGAATGAAGAGAATTAGACATGCAGCTCGTCACATGCCCTTGACGTGCCATATGACGTGCCTCCCTGTCACTATGTGACGGAGACACAAGTTGACACACCTTTGTCTTTATATTTTATTTTAATCTTTTTTAAATTTTTATCCAATTTCAAATGCGAATAACTCTAAAAATAAAAATATAAAAAATAAATAAAAAACACCAACGACTTTATCTTCCTGAGATCTACAAATAGAGATCAAGAGAGTATGTTTGAAATATTTCATCTCGAACTCATTTTTATCAATTAAATAAATTTAAAATTATAGAACGAATTAAAAAATGCAATTTTATTGATTTTAATTTTTAAACAATCTTATAATATGTAAATATAATTTTAAAAAATAAGAAAAATTTAAGTTGAATTCCATATGCAGGCAGGTCGCAGTTGGTGCACGTCCACTAGAGCATGGTCTTGTGTAAGGATAAAAATTGAAAAGGCCCATCAAGTTGTCGCTGTCCCTTTTTCCTCTCTACGTCTAAATTTGTTTTAGTATTGGACTATTGGTATTAATTATTACATGGTAATACTGTATGGAATGGATTGACCAATTGAACCTCAGACATGTGATTTGATTATAAAATGAAATGACATGTACAGAAGTGACATTTGCCTCACCAACATGCTACGTTATTATACACACGACTGCAGATTCATACGAGCAAATATGTTGAATGAGTCTCTGGATGCTCGTAAAGGTCACAGTAATTACGCTAATTAAACCTTACTAATATCTTTGCAAAGTCTTATATTACGTGCGACTGTTTGATGCTTTGGAATTCTATCTGTTTTGTTGGATAAAACTAGCTAATAATAGTACGTGATGGCTATACTTGACAACTGAGATTTGTATTCAAGAATATAATCCATATCTACACGGCTACACCACATATATCAAATATTCAATTCATCTTACAAAATAATATACTTTTCTATTCTCTTATTTTAAACTATTAACAATTACTTTTGCAAAATAAACACTATTTTTATATTATTTTCTTCCTAACAATATCGACAAAGAACTAGAAATTTCAAACTTCATAATATTTTATAATAATTTATATATAAAAGAATCGATCAAATTATATTCTAATATGATGATGTAACTTAGCAAATTATGTGTTAATATAATATTAAAGGTCTTTAGTTATAATAAAATTTGGAGAGGATCACGTTGATCTTTAAGATAATCTTTTCTGTGTCTGTCCATATCACTCCCGTTCCTCATAATAACCGGCCTCAATTTTTAGAATCGTGTTACTTTTGTATGAAAATGAAGGTGACACAGACTGTTGTGACAAGCCTTAATTGGTATTTAATTTTATTTCTCAGGTGTTCTGAATTCAAATAGCTAAAGGAAAACCGAATGTGATCTTTCTATTTCCTGGGTGAAACTGTACAAAATGGGAAATTCCTTTTACACGCATGTGTGACTCAAAAATTAAATTATCTTTATCTTGGTGGATTTCCGAAACTTGAACATTAAAAAGGACACTTTAAAGCTTTAAGTTTCAACGACAAATGATGGACGGTTAAATTAAATTAGATTAAGATTAGATTAGATCTAGATTTGGATTAAGGTAAAGTAGAATTCTTACCGGTAGAAGTGTGTTCCGATCATATTATCAGGCCAGCCATACTGATACTACCAATTACCATACTGCTTGAATGAATGATTGTCCGATCTTGATAAAAACCTGTCTCTTTCCTCTAAATTCCATTTGCGAATACAGAACAAATCAATTTCCCTTTACCATTCCACTCCTTCATATAAATACAGTACATAAAACAAAGCTCATATTATCAGCCTCCCTTTTTTTACAATCGACTCTGTACCTCTCTGTTGTATGTTGTATTTTTGTTCATCAGCTACCCAACTAATAAGCTATAATACTCCCAGATTCTCAGCAAATTCCTTCTAAACCCGAATAAAAATTCGATCTTGGCCAATCACATTCTCAGAATATCCAAAAAGCTATTGAGATTTGACTTTTCTGTAAATTGAGATGGGAAAAGTGGCTGTGGCGGCGACGGTGGTGTGCACGGCGGCGGTGTGTGCGGCGGCGGTGATTGTCGTGAGGCGGCAGATGAAGGGGTCTGGCAAGTGGGCGAAAGCTGAGGCGATATTGAAGGAGCTGGAGGAGAATTGTGAGGCTTCTCCGGCAAAGCTCCGACAGATTGCTGACGCTATGGCGGTGGAGATGCACGCCGGACTTGCATCGGAAGGTGGAAGCAAGCTCAAGATGTTGATCAGCTTTGTTGACAATCTTCCTTCTGGGTATTTTTCTATTATTTTCTTGGTCAATTTGGTATTTTTAGCTGTGTGATTGTATTTTTTTTGTTTTTAAGTTTAATAGGCCTAAAGGGATCTTATTGATTAGGTGTAAGTCAACGCAAGAGATAGTTTAGTGAATGCATTTTGTGGCCTTTGGTTAAGATTTTCTGCTGGGGAATTCACATGATCCAGATATCAGACACTTTGGTTGTTGATAATGAATTTTGTGTTAACTAATTCACAGTAGAGTAGTTTGTGTGTGTGTGTGTGTGTAATTTGTAGCTGTGGTAGTTATGGTTTGGTTGATAGTATAGTGAAACTGTTTTCGCTATGGTTTCAACTTTCAAGCTTCATTAGTACATTGGGAAGTTACTTCTAAGCTGACTGAGACTTTTGGGTTAACATTTTGTGTTTTGGAAGTCTTCTTGGCTGAATATGTTATAGTGGATTTTGAGGATGAAAAATTAGTTCTTGAATTTAATTCTATGAATTTCTCTGTTTAGGCATGAGAAAGGATTGTTTTATGCGTTGGACCTGGGAGGTACAAACTTTAGAGTTATGCGAGTTTACTTGGGCGGTAAAGATGGCTCCATCAAGCAAGAAACAGAAGAAGTTGCAATTCCCCCACATTTGATGGTTGGATCATCTCATGTAAGTTCATAAGATCCATAATTGTTTTTACTAGCATCAACTCTGTCTCTGTCATTGCAATTGTTGACAAGTTCTGATTGTCAGGAATTATTTGATTTTATTGCTTCTGCGCTTGCAAAATTTGTGGCAACTGAAGGAGAAGATGTACGCCTTCCACCTGGTAGGCAAAGGGAGATTGGCTTCACATTCTCTTTCCCTGTTAGACAGTTGTCTTTAGCATCCGGCACCCTGATAAAGTGGACGAAAGGCTTCCTTATTGAAGATGCGGTTAGTTTTTCTTTTCTTTTTTCCATTAGTCTCTCGATACATATGTTGCATTATAGAACATGGTTGGTGCAGTCATATATCAGCATTAGTTACATAAGCATAGTAGCATACACAAATGCAACAGAAGCATAACTCTGAGGATATGATATGTACACGGTATACTACTACTGTCGCACGACTCTCACCAGATTATGCATATAAAATTTTCATTCATTTTGATTTCGGGCAAACGTTTCACTGCACTGAGCTACACGAGTCAGATCCTCAGGCCCCACATAGTTGATCCCTCAATAACTTTGCACTGGCCCTTGCTTGTTTGGGTGGTACTCTGCTCCTGCAGCTGTGGCTGCATGCCATTATTCCATGGTTGATGTGGTCACTTCCAATAAAATCTAACCTCAGACTGGCCCTCAAGGCTTGCTTATGTCTCAGGTGCCAATATATAACATACGAAGGGTTTATTTCAACAGTTGCGACATTATCTCTTCGATAAGTATGAACTTTTGTGTTCGAAGGAATGGCTTCCAGTGTCTTTTAAAAAATTCTGTTATCAATAGCTGAATACCACAAGCTGGTTCGGACTGTTTCTCTATTCATATTTATGTATCTGCACAAACTACTCCATGGAGTATTTGTGTACCATTCTCTATTTGCAATTTGCATAGCACGTTTTGTAAACACTCCATGGAACCTCTTATGTGATGTTTTTAACCTGCTCTCTCATCTATTTTTGTCTTGCTTCTTTGTTTCTTTTCCCTTCAAGTTTTGTCATCTGAACTTTCAAAGTTCTCAAACAGTTCTTGCTAATTCCATCCTAGGAAGCATCACATTGACTTGTGAAGTCGAAGGATAATTAACACGGTTTCCATGTTTATTTTCCATCCAGTTCATAATGATAAAGTTCCACATGTTTATAATGATTTCATTCTTTAATATTGAATTTTTGGCATAAAATAGGTTGGACAAGATGTCGTGGAAGAGCTGACCAAAGCCATAGAAAGAGCCGGCCTTGATATGCGTGTGGCTGCTTTGGTAAGTCCAATAATTTCAGGATCAGTGGATTTCAGCATATGGAGTTTAACATGCAGATAAATCCGGAACAGATTGCTCAAGTTATTTAATAATTCTTGTGTGTCCACAGGTCAATGATACTGTTGGAACATTAGCAGGAGGAAAATACAGCAATCCTGATGTCGTTGCGGCTGTGATCTTAGGTACCGGAACTAATGCAGCATATATTGAACGAGCTCAAGCCATTCCAAAGTGGCAGGGTCCACTACCTAAAAGTGGAGAAATGGTAAGCATTTTCTGTATTATCTGTGCTCTGTAACTTCAGCAATCCTTTTATCTTGGGACCATGTGTGGAGTAATATTATTGACACTGTTTTATTCTTTAAGGTTATAAACATGGAATGGGGTAACTTTCGGTCATCACATCTTCCACTTACAGAATATGATGAGAGTCTTGATGCAGAAAGTTTGAATCCTGGGGAACAGGTAACACCAACATTCTGCTAGGTTTCAAGCCATTATAGAAAATGAACTTGTAGATAACTGATGTGTCCCTGGCTTGATGTAACAGATTTTTGAAAAAATAATGTCTGGGATGTATCTGGGAGAAATTGTCCGCAGAGTTCTTTGTAGGATGGCTGCAGAAGCATCCTTTTTTGGTGATGAAGTTCCACCAAAGTTGAAAATCCCATTCATATTGAGGTAAGAAATGCAAATCAATATCTTCCACCTCCATTGGTTTTGCATCCCACTCTTTGCTTCTTTTCAGCGTTGCAGTAATCATTTTTCATTAACATAGTGGGGCTAATAAATGTTGTAATTATGTTCATGTGCCAAAACTCATACTGCCATACATTACAAAGGTTTCTTCTATGCTAGCGGTGAGAGCAATGCACACATAAGACGCAAACATATGGGGCCCGCTCTTTATGTGTCTAGTGTATGCAATGTTGTCGGCCCTAGTATGGAATTTACCCATGAGGAGCATCTTGGTCTAGCTCTAGCCTCTTATATTGTCTTGGTCATTGGATCTTTATGTAATTATGTGTATGATCCAAATATGGCTGGGCCAATTACAAAATGAAGCGCGATATGCGGCTTCAGTTCTTGGCGGTACAGTGTTTTTATCTGGCAAGGCATAAGAAATTCCAAAGAGACTTACAGAGGAAATTCTTTGCAGGACTCCCGTTATGTCTGCCATGCATCACGACACCTCTCCTGATCTGAAGGTGGTCGGTGCCAAACTGAAGGACATTTTAGAGGCAAGTATATATCTCGTATTATCATGCCCTGGGAAGCTAATGTTGTTACTAAATCAAAGCAGGTGGGTTTCATTATGTGAAATTTTATTGTTATCTTACTTCTACCATGTGCTTCCATGTTGGCAGGTGGAAAATTCTCCACTCACAATGAGGAAAATGATTGTCCAGCTGTGTGATATTGTTGCGTCACGTGGAGCTCGCCTTTCTGCGGCTGGGATAGTTGGTATTTTGAAGAAAATGGATAGAGATACAAAAGGAGAGAACCAACAAAAATCAGTGATAGCGTTGGATGGTGGGTTGTTTGAACACTATGCAGAGTTCAGAGATTGTTTGAAGAGCACTCTTAACGAGCTACTAGGCAAGGCTGCAGAGAATGTTGTGGTAGAGCTGTCAAATGATGGCTCTGGAATTGGAGCTGCACTTATAGCTGCTTCTCATTCCCAATACCTTGGCGTTCAAGAAGCCTGATCTCAAATGTGTACATTTTCATTTTCCTGTTCTTGAAATTCTGTAGGAAAATAGTTTTATTTGTAGTTGAGGAAATTATGGTTAATGTCCAGAATAAAGATGGGGGATTAAGATTCATTTAATCCAAATTAGGTTGCCTTTTTTCAGCTAGCTGTCTTCAATTTTTGATTCTGAGTTCTAATAAAGAGAATCCACATTGCCATCGCGGGATGTCGCGATCAAACGAAACTTTTTGTAGCCTGATATTTTATCTTCAAGGAGTGTTCAATTAGATCATTTTGCAAGCATGTTTTTGCATATCAGTTACTGTCTTGCTTTCTTACTTGAAGTTTTGTTGTTTCTTAGTACCTTTTAAAAGGGAAAGAAAATGATGGTGTTATTGGATCATTGTATCACATAAACAAATGTTTGATTATACAGCATCTGGAAGGAATGAATTTGTCTTTCATTCTGTTCCTGCTGAAAATAATACAATTTTCTTAGCTGCATATTGTTTGTAGGATCAAGGAAAAAAGGAAAGTGTATAGCTTTTACACATCAAGCCCACTGTTATTCAAAACTCAGGTTACAAAACCATGTGATGATTCTGATATATACATAACATGATAACAATACAACCTTATACATGACAAAAACTACTCTGTAGTGTATCCATATTGACTCACACTCTCTGTCTATTTCTATCTTCATACTAAGGAACTGAAAAGACTATCATCTGACTTCACAGAGCTCTGGAGTTTGGAGTTGTGTAGGAGAGGGGCAATGTCTTTTTCACTCCTCTTAAGCATGAAAGGCTGATTTCCGCTACACCGGAGTAGAACCTGCAAAACATCCTTCATTGCAGGTCTGCTTGAAGGATATCTGCTGGTACAAATTATTCCAAGATTCAGCACACTGTTTATTTCTTCCAAGAACTCTGGTTCATTTATGTCCTCATCCACAGCATCTGCTAAAGACCTGCCTTCATGAATGTGACTCCACACCCAACCAGCAAGGGACGAAGTCTCGTCTCCATAATTAGCTTCCATCCCAGTTACCAGTTCAAGAAGGACCACTCCAAAACTGTAAACGTCAATCTTCTCATCCACTCTTTTCGTCTGAGTATATTCTGATATTCATAAATAAACATAACCAACATCAGCTTATATAAGTACAGCTCGAGATAGACTTGTAATTGTTAGAGATATAGAAACTTTACCTGGAGCCATGTATCCAAAAGAGCCAGCGACAACTGACATTGTGTTAGGCTCTCCACTCTTCATCAATATTCTAGCCAAGCCAAAATCAGCAATCTTTGCATTGAAATCTTTATCTAGCAAAATGTTGCTAGACTTCACATCGCGATGGATAATAGGTGGCAAACAGTCGTGGTGCATATAGCAGAGACCCTGGGCAGCTCCAATTGCTATCTGAAGCCTCTTTGGCCAATCCAACACCTGATGATGAACTGAACCTAACTGTCTCCGTTTCTTGTGAAGCCATCTGTCCAAACTACGGTTTTGCACGTATTCATACACAAGCAGCTTTGAGTTCTCACTTGAAATGCAGCAAAGTAACTTCACGGTGTTTGAATGTCGAATTGAGCCCAATATCTCAACTTCTGCGAGAAATTCTTTCTCAAGTTTCTGGTTTAGGTCAACATTATCCCAGATCTTCTTAACAGCAACATATTCGCCCGAGCTATTGATAGGAACACGATAAACTCTCCCGGAACCTCCGCTTCCTATCATATTATCCTCTGTTAGACTTGACAGCACATCTGTTTCAGTGAAACTTAGTCTCTGGAATGAAGTAAGTTTCCAGTTCGAGTCCATAATATGCTTTTTGTTCCTGTATTTTCTGTACACATAAACTGAGTACAGAAACGTCACCAGGAACGCTGCTGCCGCGATGCTTGACACAGCAGCAATGAAGTGTGGCGAAGGTTTACGGGTTGTCTGAATCGTTCGAGGATTGCAACTGCCGATGCCTACTGACGGGATATCTGAACAAAGTCCCGAATTGTTCAAGAAGCTGGTATGGAAAGCTCCATTTTCGTACTCACGTGGGATCGTCCCGGAAAGCCTATTGGAAGATAGATTAAGCGACGGCAACCTTAAGCTGCCCATTTGAGGTGGAATGCGACCTGAAAACTCGTTTGCAGACAAATCCAAGTACGCAAGGTGTGTCAATAGGCCGACTGAGGCAGGAATTTGACCGGACAGTTGGTTTCTACTGAGATCCAGAGTAGTTAAAGACACCCAAGAGATTATATTTGAAGGAAGTGGACCAGAGAGCTGATTCCCATCTAGCTCAAGAGTAGATAATGATGCAAGAGCAGTCAATTCTTGAGGTATAACGCCACTGAATGAATTGTTGCTACCTCTGAAAACAGTTAAATTGTTCCAAGAAGATATCTGAACTGGAATGGGACCTGAAAACAAGTTGTTCGACAGCTCGACCAACGACAGGGTGCTGCTTACTTCCTCTGGCAGCTGGCCGGTAAACAAGTTGTTGCTTATCATCAAATGAGTAAAATTGAATGTTGTCCATAAATTATGCGGGATTTCGCCAGAAAGCCGGTTATCATGAACTCGAACAATCACCAAGCCGCTGCAGTTGCCAAGAGACTCCGGCAGTCCACCTGTCAGCTGGTTTTCAAATGCAATCAACCCTCTCAGTGCATTATTAGCACACAGATCGCTAGGTAATACACCAGAGAATCGATTCGAGGAGACCTGGAATGTTTTGAGCATTGAGAACCTGCCAAAGTCCGGAGGCAATTCACCTGAGAGATTATTACTGTACACCCCAAAGTCAACGATTCCTGGTAATCTACCCATGCTTACTGGTATTTCACCAGATAACTCATTGACAAAGAGAGCGAAACCCGTTAGGCTCATCAAGTTCCCGAATTCTTCCGGTATTGTCCCGGTCAAGTTATTGTAAGAAAGATCGAGAACCTGCAGCTGCAATACTTCGACTCTTTGAGGAATCGTACCGGACAACCTGTTCTTGTAAAGGTACAAGTTTGTTAAGTTGGTCAGAAGAAAAAGACCATCAGGAATGTTGCCTGTCAGGCTATTAACAGACAGATCCAGAGACTCCAAAGCCGACATGTTCCCGATACTATCAGGAATCTCCCCGATCAAATTCGTCCCAGTCATCCAAAAGTTCCTCAGCTTCTGCATCCGGGTGAAGCTAGACGGAATTGGCTGCGGCGCAAACATGTTTTCGCTCATGACAAGCTCTTCAAGATTCACCAGGTCACCAATTTCTGGCGGGAAAGTACCATTATACATACAGGAGTCAAGATGGAGTCTTTTAAGGCTTCTTAGCCTCCCAATGGAAGCAGGGATGTCACCTGTGAAGTTGTTGAATCCCAAGTTCAAGTACTCGAGACGAGGCGAGAGGCGATCGATATCGTCAGGTAACGTCCCAACGAAATAGTTACCGCTGAGGTCTAAATACTGGAGATTGGTGCAGTTGTAAAACAAAGTGGGAAATGTTCCAGGGAAGTAATTGTATTGGAAATCAATGGAAGTGAGGCTGGTGAGGTCACAAATGAAAGGCGGGATTGATTCGGTGATGTTTAGGTTGTTGAGGTCGATGCCGGTGACAGAGCCATTGATGCAAGTGATCTCCGGCCACGTGCATTGGTCGGAGGAGTTGGTCCAATGAGTGAGGGGAGGTGGATTGGACCAGTGTTGTTTGAGCTGGAGAAGAAGGGATAGTTCTTGGCCGGAGAGGCTATTGTTTTGTGAGTTCCCATGGTAGGAGAGTAGAGTGAAGAGGAGGAAGAGGAAAATGGGGGTGGGTGGCAAGGACATTTTGGTCATCTTGCATTGAGAAATGTTCAGTTTAGGGAGGTGAGGTTTATGTTTTGGATGGAGTATGGTGTTGTTTGAGGGTGAGGGCCTCAAGGTGTGTGAACACTGAAACAGAGAGGAAGGTGTATTGTACATGAAAGTCAAAGCCATCAAGTTTGAAGTCAACATGTGTTGAAAGTTCAATGTGCAATGTTGTCATTATCTTGATTTGATATGATTGTGATATTATATGGTTCTGTTTTGTTTTAAACAAGAAAATAAGAACAATGCGTGTCTCTCTTGCCATTGTGTTGTAAATTTGTAATGCACGTTATACAAAACGTATTGAAATTTCAGCGTAATACCTACAAAATCGCAACCAAGAAATTAAACAAACTGTAAAATCTATGTTGTTAATAAAAATATTTATATTTTATTTTTAATTTAAGTGTTATTTTGTTAATTAATACATTAAACTGTCTCTCGAATAAGTTATGTAAATACCGAATGCCAAAAAACTTACACCTTTCTCTGCGGACTTGAGAGTATGATTTTGATATGACAATCTCTCAAGTTTCAACTATTTCGTTTAGTTTAAGCTCTTAGAAGTATAAATTTTGAGTTTGGTTTATTCGATGGTTTTGCGATAATCCACCCACTGGAATAGCTGTGACCCTCAAAGCCTAGGTTCAGAATCATCTAACACATAATATTATTCCATTCCATTCGTGCAATATTAGTTAATCTATACCCAAGTAATTAGTCAAAACTCTAAAACTAAATACCACAAACGGACAATAAGAAGATTCTCAACAGTGAAGCTGAAGTTGCCTTGGTTGAATGAAGTACCCATTTTTTATTATTAAAATAACTGGTTTGAGATATTATCGTATCGGATGAAAGTCATCCGATACGAGATAAATTTTACACGTTTTAATATAAATATTAGTAATAGTATGAGTTTAATTTTAAACTTTGTATGTTTAACATACATATATTATCCTTCGTTATTTGCATTAGACCCAAATCCCAAAAAAACCGTTCATACATATATAATGTTGGTCTTATATCTCGTCACTCTCATTACCATCAAGCATTATTGTTTGGTTTGGGTGGAAATATGCAGGCCACTAGACTTTCCACTTTTCTAAACCCCTCGTGAGTAGTTCTAATCAATTACTATAATGTTTAGAAAGAAAGTAGAGTGGACGACTTCTGAAAGGATTGACATGCCATTCCCGAACAGTACAATACCCAAACACAAATTTGAGGTCCTGGTACAGGCAGGGTAAGATATGTACCGGAGTACCAAATGCTACCGGTCCCGACCCAGCCAAAGAACCCGCCCGAACCCAAACACATGTTATTTTTGCAATATGGTGTACTGTAACAGTGTAACCTGACTATCTAGAAGCCTACAGACTAATACTCCCTGTATTCTAGCCCAACCATAACATTTGACTTATAATTTTTTCTGTAAGAGTAATTACTGACTAAGAAGGCAAAGTTGTGTGCTCCACCACCTCACTCTAGAAGCAAGGATGTCATACATATACATTAGGTCATTTGGTGCATACTTTCCAGTTTAAATTTCATACGCTAATTCTAGATACAAAAGTACCTTAAAGTCACGTTTTAGGCCGTAGAATATAGTAAATATGATTAGGTATTTAGGCTTGATTTTTTGCTAAAAGGTTGTGGGTCTTCCATTTACAATTCTCATTCCATGACGTATATTCATTTCATATGAAATCTTTTATGCTACCATCCAACTGGCCAAGCACTTAAGAACATTTAAACAGAATTGGAATCAAATCAACAGCTATTGCCTCTATTTTTCCACACTAGAATTTAGAAATTCAAATAATTTCTATACAGTCCAAAACCTGCTCAAAATGCTGGAGGCTGCAATCAGCAAGCCTATTCAACCAAGTAAACCAAATCAATCCATGAGGCCGGCTATTCCGTTGCCATTTTTTAGTTTCTGGCAGCATCTTTGTTCTTCCTGGCAAGATTTATTCAAAATTTCCAACAGCAAATATATAAAGTGGAAACACTGGATTGAGCTATACTAAAAGATTTAGATACCATGTTAGCATACTGAGTATGACTCTGATTATTTGAGTTCATTTATCTGAATCAGATGCTATTCACATTTGATAGCTCTCCGGACACGAAGTGAAGATTTAACAGGTTGGAAGAATATAACCGAATACATACTAGTACTATAATCTACTTGAAGCGAGAAACTGAGAATCTTAGATGCTACCTATGAATGCTTGCACAATCTTTCTCTTTAATTATCTCCTCACCCATCCTGATTTGCAGGTCACTTTTCTCTAACTGATCACTGTTCATCAATATAAATGCTTCATAAGGGGGAGATACCAAGGGGGGTTTCATACCACTTAAGAAGAAATTTCTCCGCTCTTAGGCAGCAATCAAAAGATGAACTGGAGCTTTGGAACTACCCTAGGCTTGTTTACCCCTGGCACTCAATGGCGAAGCCACAATAGTCTCAGTGTGGGCAATTGCCCACACTCACCATTTCATTTCTAATGTATATACTAGGCTTTTCAAAATTTGCCCACTCTTTAATTTATTTTTGCCCCCTCCCAAATTTAATAACAAGGTTAAATTCTCAAAGTTTAATATATATAATAAAATCTATCTTATTATATATATATTTTTTTCATATAAAAAAGTACTTTATGAATCTCGAATAACTTCATGTATGAACTACGATAGATACACAATTTAAGGTATAAAATTAAAATAAAGAATGAAATATAAAAATGTTTTAAAATTTGCACTTTTAGTGACAAAATGTATAAGTTGATGAATATGAAAATAACATTTTATTTATTTGTTATAGGTAGGTAGTTGAAATACTATTTGATAATGTATTTAGTTAAATGGAATAATGGATATGTGAAAAATTATGTAGGACGAAGGAGAAATTAACGAAGCATGTTATTTTTCAAAAAAAAATTACCTTTTATTTTTTGTCGGTGCATCAACAATATGCATGAATTTAACTTAAGTACGTTGCTTCGGTAACGATTGCAAACAAAAATATTTACAAGTACACTAGTTTTCACATTAATATTTCTTCAACAATGCAAATTTTGAATGGAAGAATGCAATTTTTTGCCCTCTCTAAGTAATTTTGCTGGCTTCGCCCCTGGCTGGCACGAATTATTGAAATAAGCTCTTGCATAACCTGTTTTTACGAGTGAATAGAGAATATATACATCCAACTCCAACATGTGAAATAGGCAGAACTTCAACTTGTATGTTTACTAAACAAACTTACACGGTTTGTGTGTCTGCTTACAAGCTGCTTTCTAGGCCAAAAAATCCTGAAATAAAAGTTCATTTGTGATTTGACGATGTTAAGTGCAATCCAGGCGAGCACATGGCACAGGCATCGCCTGGACTAATATTCCAGTGTTTCTAAGTAAGCACATAACTAATGAATTAAATCCCTTCTTCAGTAGCTAGCTAAATGGCTTATATTAAGCCTAATCACGTGACAGGGATTTTAACAGCACAAAAGTAGGGCAAGCATCACAAATCATAAGAAACACGAGACAAGACCGAGATATATCTAAACACAAAAGGCTCTCCAAAGCATACTTGGTAGCATTATGAAAATTGAAACAATATGTAGGATAATAGCGTGTAGTTTAATCCTCATTTTATTCATTTCACATGAAACATTTATTATACACATCATATTCACCTCAAGCAAAGTAAAAAGATTACCAGTTTAGCTTTTCGAACTCCCTTCCCCAAGCGACACATTGTTAAGCCTCTCAAGTGCCAAAACAAGCGCCTGTGTGCCCAAATCGCCCTCCCCATGCGCCTTAAGCGACAAATACAGCTGCTGAGCCAATGCCAACCCAGGCAAAGCCAAACTCATCTTCTGACACTCCCTCAAACAAATCCCCAAATCCTTAACAAAATGATTGACATAAAACCCAGCTTCAAAATCCCTACTCAATATCCTACTCCCATACAAGTCCAACGACTTCGACCCAGCTGCACCGGTCGAAATCGCACTCAAATAATCACCCAAATCCAACCCAGCCTTATGAGCATACACCAAACCCTCACACAATCCCACCATAGTGGAAGCAATAGTCACCTGATTAGCTAACTTACAAAACTGCCCCTTCCCAGCCACTCCCATGTAATACACCCTCCCCAAATTGTTCAACAACGGAGTAATTCGGCTCACGACAGTTTCGTCACCGCCCGCAAATATCGAAAGCGCCGCTAGCCGAGCACCGCGATCTCCACCCGAAACCGGTGCATCAACGGAGTGGCAGCCTGCAATTGAGGCAGCAGAGTGGATTTCTACTGCGAGCGAGGGGTCGGAGGTGGTCATGTCGACAAGGACTCCACCGGATCGGAGGCCGGAGAGAGCGCCGGAGGTGGAGTCGAGGAGAACGTGACGGACATCGGAAGGGTAGCCGACGATGGAGAAAACGATGTCGGATTGGGAAGCGACGGATTTGGGGGAATCGGCCCAGTGAGCACCGAGAGAGAGGAGCGATTGGGCCTTGGATTGGGTGCGGGTGAAGATGGTGAGTGTGTAGCCGGCGTTGAGGAGATGGGAGCACATGGAGCGGCCCATTACGCCGGTGCCGATCCAGCCTAGCTTAGTTGTGGATGGGCTGATCGGTTCGGTAGTGGTGGTGGTTGCCATGGTGCGGTGGCGGAGTAAGGAGGAGGGAGGTGGAGTGGAGTGACTGACTGAGCGGAGGAGTGAGTATAAGAGTCGCATGTGCAGCCGGTAGAATCGCGTATGTTATCTTCTTCTGGTTCCTATTGATAGTGGTGTGGATTAATGGAAGGGTGTTTTAGTAAATTCAAGTGCTAATCGACCCGGATCAGGATGTTGACTTACGCTGTGTTCTTTTCAACTGAAATTTACTGAACTGGACTTGACTGAATTGGAGTATGGTATAAATTATAACTAAGCTGAGCTGAACTAGACTGAACTGAAGTGATTTTCAGTTGAAAATAATACAGTTTAATGCAGTTCAATTCAATCCAGTTCAGTTCGATTTAGTTATAATTTACATCTTACTTTAGTTCAGTTCAGTTAAGTGAACTTCAGTTGAAGAGAACACATCCTTACTCTTTCTTATATGGGAGGAGTTTCGATTAGGTTAACTTGTAATGACCCAATACTGTATATTACTATTACGCCATATAATCTTAGAGAAGGATGTGAACAACTTATGTATCATTAGTAGTTAAGTAAAAGATTCATATAATTATAATCTTTGAACTTATGGGTACATTAAATTGAAATTGAAAATACTTCAGCATATCACCAATGCCTTGTATATTATATTTTTTCATATATATATATA
>JAYMSP010003492.1:0-19541 GCA_036897095.1 Plantago elongata
TATCAACCACACGGAACAACCCGTACAACGAGCATGAGGATCTGGCTCTCATCTCAACCTACATGGCTGTTAGCCAAAATGCTATTGTTGGAACGAATCAGAAGTACTGTAAATTTTTTTGTCAAGTTGAGGAGAAGTATGAGGATATCAGGGGGGCGGGAATGATGTCCGGGGTGGTTAAATTCCGTACTCATGATTCACTTCGTGGAATATGGGGGCGGCTAAGAGATGACATAAATCATAGGTTGATTTGTGTGAAGCGTGCTACAATCGCTGTCGGCCAACGGAGTGGCTACAATTAGTCTGATGTCAACGACACTGCCGAGGAACTGTACAAAGAGAAATCAAAAGGTCACGCCGCATTTTCAGCGTTCAATCAGTTGGATGCCATGAAATCATACCCAGAGTGGAAATTCAAGATAAACTTGGAGGAAACCATGAAGAATTGCGCAGGATCTGGGGGTGATGAGGTTCCAGGTGGCAATGGTGATGGTGATGTAGGTGATCACCCAATGGAATCATCAAGTGGTAGTAGTGGAAGTAAGCGAAATTGGGGTTAAGAAAGTGCAGCAAGTATCAAACGTCCTATTGATCGTGACAAGGCCAAGAAGTTGGCTAACAATTCCAGTTCCGGTAACTCATCAATGGAAGTAATGGGCGAGGGAATTAATAACTTTAATTCTAATTATCTCCAATACCTTGAAATGGAAAAACAGAAGTTGAAGTTTGCTCGCGAGAAGGAGGAACATAAGTCCAAGGCGAAGATGATGGACACATATTTGGCACTGATGTCAAACTACAACAACTTGCCCGACGATGCGAAAACACACTTTGAAGCACTAGGCAAATAACTATTTGAATCGAAGTAATGACTAAAGGAGTGGAGTGTGGCTTGTTTGTTGTGTTTTACTTTCAAAAGTGTGGCTTAGTTGTGTTTTACTTTCTGAAGTGTGGTTTTGTTGTGTTTTACTTTCTCCAAGTGTTCGTTGTAATAAAATTGGTGTGCAATTTGTTTTTGTTTGTGTTTAAATTTGAATTTGAATTTGTCAGGCATCTTGTCAAGCATCTTATCGTTACTTTATCATACATGTTTTCTTTACTTTGTCTGGAATCTTGTCAGGCATCTTATCTTGCTGAGTCCATACACACTATCTTTACTTTTGTCGGGAATCCAATGTTGAAGTGACTCACCTATGACTAATGAATGACACACTTTATCTCCAATTCTTGTCTATATAATGCAACTATGAAACTCATTTTTAGACACAATACCCTAATTCCTTCTTCCCCTATCTTACTTAAAACACTCTATCCACTACTCCTTCTCACATATAATCATGTTCAACCCACTACCAGAAAATAGTACTTCATCCGAGAACAGTTCGTCATCTGATGAACTTTCCAATGACTCTGCTACATCCAATCCTTTCGTGCAAATGCAAAACATGCCAAACATAATTCAACACTACCAACAACAACAGGCGAGGCCACGACGGAGTGGCTACAATCGTGCTTACATTGACAGAACACGAGAAGTGCAAGTTGGCTAGTTGGAGCGAGACAACTTCGGTGTAGACCCAATATATGCATCGAAATTTCGACGGAGATTCGGAATGGAGAGATCGTTGTTCGACCGGGTAATTGGAGGTGTGGTCCGTCAAGATGATTACTTTGTATGCAGGCCAGATGCTACTGGCCGACAGGGGTTAACCACACTACAAAAATGTACCGCATCAATTCGCATGCTAGCTTATGGGGCATCTGCCGACTCGATTGATGAGTATTATTGGCTCGGTGAAAGCTCGACTCTCGAGTGTCTTCATCGTTTTTGTAGCACAGTTGTTGCTGAGTTCGATCTCACATACATGCGCAGGGCCAATGAAGTATATGTACAAAGGTTGTTAGCAATCAATGGTGCACGGGGGTTTATGTGCATGCTTGGGAGTATCAAATGTATGCACTGGACATGGAAGAACTGTCCAAAGGCATGGCATAGCCAGTTCCAAGGCAGAAGTAAAAAGCCTACTCTTGTGTTAGAAGCAGTAGCATCCCAAGATACTTGGATATGGCATTCATTCTTTGGGATTTCGGGAAAATACAATGACTTATCAATCGTGCAACGTTCACCAGTTTTCGACGATCTCCTTAACGGCACGACACATCAGGTCAACTTTGAGGTCAATGGCCTTCAATACGACATGTCTTACTACCTAACCGATGGGATCTACCCACCTTGGACTACGTTTGTTCCCGCCACCCCGAATTTGATAACTCACCAACAAGTCAAGTTCTCTAAGCTTCAGGAGTCTTTCCGCAAAGACGTCGAACGTGCTTTCGGAGTTATGCAAGCACGGTTTGTAATTATACGGAATCCGACCCTTGCGCACGACAAAGCTATACTCAAAAAGATTATGGATTGCTGCATTACACTCCACAACATGATAGTTGAAGATGAGCGTTACAAATACCTAAACTATGACGAATAAATTGATGAGCTTGAACAATATACACGTGAACATGTACCCGATCTCATTGATGGAGTTCGTATCCGTCAGGCGCCATAAAAAATAAATACTATTCCGGAATACATGAACAATTTACGCCGGATGCATAGTTTATGCACGCACACCCAACTAATAAACGACTTGATGGAACATATTTGGAAGTAGCAGTGAAGATGGATCTTCTACAATCGTGTTGTGTATTTGTTTATTTTCAGATGTTTTGTGTTTTGTGTGTTTGTTGCATTTTCTTTTCATGTGATTTCATTTCCCCGCACTTTGTTGTACTATTTCAATCCACGGTTTATTATGAAACGACTTTAAAAAATGCAATTTCGTTCATTTCAACTTCTAAAAACTTATTAATATAATTAATATGTTTAAAAAAAAGACGTGGCAACCACGACACGTCACCATTGCAGAAAAAATAAAAGACGACGCGTCATCGTGTCACGACGATGCATCGTGGCTCGTCACTATTGAATATGGTCTAACGAATTTCCAATGTTCATAATTTGGTACCTTGTTTGTTATTGTTTAGACCAACATTTACATGACCATTAAAACACTTGTCATGCATTTCATTTGAGAGAAGTAACACTATGATATGAATCAGTACAGAGCAAAATAGTCCGACTATATATATGATTGTGTTACATCTAACTCAAAATTTAATTTAAGCTTAACTTTGAAGTTGATTCAATGGACGTAATAATTAGTACAAAGAGGACCAAACCGAGTTAATAGAATATCAAATTTAACACATTTTGCAAGACGCATGTCCAATTAGAGATTAAGTCCAAACCCACTCGTGTTGTTCGAGCCCGATTATCGAAATATACAAGACTACAATATAAAGTACATGGATGACTCATAAATCCAATCTCATTATAGTATCCTGTCAAAACTTACACTTTTACACGTATCCCTCGCAACACGATCCTCGGAGACTGATTGACGATTTTCGTCATCAACGATAACATTTAAATATAGTTGCTTTTTAAATGACAGTAACTTAGTTGGTAAGACGCTTCACCTCTAACCAATAGGTCGAGAGTTCGAGTCACCCTTTAGCCGTTTCAAAAAAAATAATTAATTTTTAAACTTTTAAATTTTAAAGTTGATAAATAATAACTTAACTTGAGTACTACAACATAGTATATATTGATATCCTAAACCCAAGTTGTACCAATCAAAACCGTCACCACTCCCATATGTCAATTTGTATTACGAGTAGGGGTGAGCACAGGCGGGTATTGGCGGGTTTTAACAAAAAATTAATCCAACCCACCTATGGTGGGTGAATATTTTCCCGACCCACGACGGGTGAAATAATTTTCTGACTCGTGGCGGTTCGGATGATTACAATGGCGGGTGGGTGACGAACGGATTGGCGGGTGAAATACTTTATCAACTAAAATATAATTATAATCTATCAAATTAACAAATACTTTGAAATAAAGTGAAATGATGAAGTACCATTTTTTTCCCATGAAATCATTCATTCATTAAACAGGCAAAAGCCAAACAGATACAGAGTACAACAACATTACAAGTTAGTGCCATCACAATCTAAAAAATTTGTTGACAAAGATCATGAGCTACGGAGTTATCTGCTCGAGGTACTGAGCAGAAAGACACAGACTTGTAATGAGAAATAAGGCTCTTGATCTCATCAATGACTGGGCCAATATGTGAATAATTATGTATATGAGAGTTCATAGCAGAGGTGATGGCTACACAGTCGCCTTCAAAGATCACATGTCGATAACCAACATCAATGGCTAAAAGTTCTGCAAATTTCGAAGCCAAAGCTTATGCTGCTTCGGGCACTAAAAGATGATCAACCCGTCTCTGCCTCCAACGCAGGACATTACCATTAGATTTGCGAGCTACGATTCCTACTCTGGCATAATTTTGATGAAACTTCACCGATGCATCGTAATTAAGTTTGATAACATCACCATTGGGCGGCACCCAACCCTGAGGTCTGCTATTACCTGCTTGAGGATGGGCAAACTGTGCACGAGCTTCTTTAAACCTGGAGATATAACGCACAATGAACCTTTGTGCTTCTTCCGGATTGTAGTTCACACCTTCATGAATACGTTTGTTTCGGCTGGACCAAATACTCCATAAAGATACTATACTGCAAAGATTTTAAACTGAGACTTGGATAATTGTGCATAACAGTTTTGAATCCAACTCCAAATGTCATCAGAATCCGCCTTAATCACCATATTCGGGATGGGAGACAATGCCTAGAAAACACGGGCATAGGGGCATTCCAGAAATATGTGCAAAGAGGTTTCACATCAATTCTGGCAGAGTGGGCAAAGAGAGTTAGAGGCAATATTCTTCCTTTGTAGATTAAACAAGGTTGGGATAGCATTCTTGAGTACCCTCAAAGAAAGATTTTAACTTTATTCGGAATCTGAAGATTCCAAATAAAGTTCCAGGATTGAGTGGACTGAGAACTAGAGCTTCCAAGTCACTCTTGCTGAAGCCGCACTATGATATCACGCGCAACATAGTATGCGAATTTGACGGAATAAAAACCAAACTTGTATGAAGCCAGACACGCCTATCCGGAGCAGAAACATTAAGCAAAGGGATGCGCAAAATACTGTCCACATCCTCGTCCCAAAACAGCAACCGCACCGAATCTTCATTCCATGTTGTTGTGTCAGCGTTGATGAAGTTGGAAAGAGCCGTAGGCCCCAACCCGTAGAGATCTGGAGTAAAGGTGCAAAGGGAAGTATCTCGTGGAATCTAAGAGTCAGACCAAACATCGATATTATTACCCGAGCCAACACGCCATCTAAGACCATCCTTAACCAAATTCAAAGCTCCCAATATATCTTCCATGTATAAGAAGCATTAGATTTGCTAGAGGCCTCCAAAACATCACAACAGGGAAAAAATGTAGCCTTCAAAACACGACTTAGTAGAGAATCCGGAAACTCTATAATTCACCATATTTACTTCCCAATCATGGTAAAGTTAAAATTCCTCAAGTCTCTAAAACCCATACCACCATCCCTTTTGCTTTCACACAAAGAGTGCCATTGTTACTTTTATTCCCATTTACCCACCAAAATTTAGCAATAATAGACTCAATCTCTTGGAGAAGATAATCTGGAATCTTGAAGCACCCCATCACATATGTGGGAATAGCTTGTAAAACAGACTTAATTTGCACCTCCTTTCCAGCCTTAGAGAAATTTCGACCTTCAAAGGATTGTAACTTACTCCAAACACGCTCCCTAAGCCATCCAAAAACCTCCCTTTTTTATTTACCCATCTCCGTTGGCAATCAAATATATTTTTCATGTCGTTCCACCACACGAACCGGTATCAAATCACAAATGTCTTGCACCTCATAATTAATCTGAAATATTACGACTAAAGACAACAATATATTTCTGAATATTAATTTCTTGGCCAGAAGCAAGACTATACCTATGGAGGATGTCAGAAATCTCATTAGCTGTTTCCACCGAGGCTTGAAAAAATATGAGAGTGTCATCTGCAAATAATAAATGAGAGATCCTTAGTGCTCTAGGAGTAACAACCACCCCACGAATCACCTCCATCTCCTCAGCATCACACAATAAGGAACTAAAAGCTTCTGAACAGAAAAGGAACAAATAAGGGGAAAGAGGATCTCCTTGACGAATTCTCCTCTCTGGCTGGATTGGATCAATAGGCTCACCGTTTAACAATACCGAATAACGTACATTACGTAAACTGAGCATGACCAATTCTATAAAAGATACATCAAATCGTAATCTATGTAACACTCTTTCCAGAAAGATCCATTCAACTCTGTCATAGGCCTTACTCATATCCAATTTTAAAGCCATAAAAGATTATTTACCCTTGGTTTTTTGCTTTAAAAAATGGTTTATTTCATATGCTACCAAGACATTATCAATTATTAACTGGCCAGGCACAAAGGCGGACTAAGTTTCAGAGATAAGTGTATGCATATGGGGTTTCAGTCTATTGGTAATAGCTCTAGAAGCTATTTTAAACATGACATTGCTAAGACTAATTGGTCTAAATTGGGATACAACTTCCGGTGTTTGACATTTAGGCAAAAGAACAATATGAGTGAAGTTTAAAACAGGGTCAAGATTGTGATTACTAAGAAAATCTAAAGCGCATTTAATCACATCATCACAAACAATATTCCAAAAATGTTCATAAAAAAGAACAGACATACCATCCGAACATGGGGATTTGAGTGGATACATATCAAAAAGTGCTTTCTTGACTTCTTCTGCGGTGTAAGTACGATTTAAATCACGATTGATAAGCTGCGTCACTTTCGGTTTCATAGTACTAATCACATCATCAACTTCAAGCGTAGAGGGATTTCTAGAATGAAAGATTTCCCCAAAATACTAATTGATAATATCACTCATTTGATCCCTTGGTGCCGCACAACCCCACTGATATCCTTAAGCCCCACTATTTGATTCCTCTTAGCTCACTTTGAAGCACGAGAATGAAAATAATGAGTATTTCGATCCCCATATGCAAACCATTGAGCTTTGGAGCGTTGACGCCATAGGATATCCTCCTTATCCAATTCCGATTCAAGTTTAGCGTCTAGTTCTCTGATGCGCGCACGATTGGCAGCGGACAGAGCGTGTTGTTGGCAGAGAGTAATCGATTTATTCAGTTCATTACTTCCTTTATGCGTTACCTGATTTGGCCAAATGAAGCCGTATTCCAATTAATCAGACCAACACGGTAGTGTTCCAGGTTCGACAGCAACCCCAAATCGTTTGTCCACCCATTCTTAATGATATCCTCACAATCAGCACTCTTAAGCCACATGGCTTCAAACTGGAAAGAAGAACACTGTCTATGCCTAAAATTGGCAGTACCCGCAGTCTGTACCAACATCAACATATGGTCAGAGGCCCTAATACCGATATGACGGGCCTATGAATTCGAAACAGAGATTTTCACGAAGAAGTGCAGACTGCCCTATCGAGAGAGCAACATATAGTGTTTGGTTCTTAATTATTGTTACACCAAGTGTATTTAAATCCATTAAAACCCATATCTAGAAGACCATTATGCGAAAGAGTGTCACAGAAAGCCCTCAATCTTCATTCTGGCATACGATTACCCCCTTGCTTTTCATGTTGAGCCAAAAGTTCGTTAAAATCCCCCATACAAATCCACTCACGATTAGAAGAAGATCCCGTATATTTAAGAAGTTTCCAAGTGTTTTTACGTAAGCTTGCATCAGGTTCTACAAAAAAACCAGTAAATCTCCATAAACAGAATTAAAATCAAACTGAACATTAGCATCAATGTGATTCTTAGAATAACTATGGACCATTACATTACTTTCCTTGGTCCAAAGCAACGCTAAACCACCTGAAAAACCTAAAGAAGAAATGCCTAAATCAAACATATTAAACTTCTGTTTCAATTTGTCAATTTCCTTACTACACATCCTAGTATCCATAAGATACACTAAACTGGGCCGGTGCAGACGAATAGCTTCGTCCAGAGCATGAACTATCCTAGGGTTGCCCAAACCCTGACAGTTCCAGGATAAACAACGCATTGGTCTAGGCGGGGTTGCTGAGCAACACCCACCTCTGGTACAGTAGTTTTAGAAGAAATAAATGTTTGACGCGGTTTCTTGGAAGGAGTAGGATTAGGATTGGTTGTGGCTTTCATAGGAACATGGGGTTTAACTTTCTGTTTTGGGTGTTTTGCAATTGTGGAAGAGTTCGCGGGACGGCCTCGTTTCTTAGGTTGTGGGATTAAGTTGGTAGAATCGGAAAAGGGTACTGGGGTCATAAGGGTGAGCAGAGGAGTTAACTGGGAAGCAACATTTAAATGAAATTCGCGAAAGGCTTTTGGTTGGGCCTCGAAAATTGGAGTTGGTAAGTAAGTTGGTATGGGCTGGAGAGTTAAGTTGTTGGGCTACTGAGGAAAAGTGTAGGCCAAATACATAGGTTGAGAGGCTAGAACCAAAGTTGTTGAAGAAGAAGAAATAGCATACGCTGACTTTGACTGTCCAAGACCAGAAGTACCAATTATGCCCTTATCTTTGGATTTGATCAAATTAACAATTTCCACTCCTTTTTTCTGCGCAAATTGCTCCCCGAAAGTAGAACTGCCCGACAACTGCTTATTAACCATTTCCTTGGCAACATTCGACCGAACTAAATTCGAAGATCCCAACCCCCGTGCAGATGCCGATGATTTCTGTGCCGGAGCCACACCAAGAACTCCAGGAGATTAGCATTATGATTAAACTGCCGCGGACGAAAATAAATTGGACTGTTGATGAACTTGTTAGACTGAGTGAGAGAACTATGACGAAGTCAACCCCCATATTTCAAATGTTCCTCTGTCTCACCCAATTACTCTAAACATTCATGACATTTCTGAACCAAATGCCCGATAATTCCACAGAAGTAGCAGAAAAAGTTTTTCGTACACAATCGAAACCTGAATCTTTTGGCCATAATTAAGGACTGTTGATAGACAGAACTCAGAGTAAAGGATGAGTAATATCCAATCGAACACGGATCCTCAAAATGGTTGAAATTACCCCCTTATCAACACGATCATTGAAGTCGACAAACTCATCCAATGCCGTTCCAATAATGGTCGTGATGGCCTTGTTACCGAATCCCAGTGGTAAACCTATGACATGGACATGGAACTCGCATTGATTCATGTTAATGCAGGTAAGATCGGATTGTTCTGGAATTTCACATAAAACCACCAGATTTTTATCGAAAGCCCATGGGCCACGACGCATAATCTATTTCTTTTCCAAACCATTGCCAAAACTGATCAGGAATCGATAATTACCATATTTTTGAAATTTTGCCCCCTTTGCTAAGTTTCAAACGTCGAGCATTGTCTTTTCGAACGAATCAATATGAATTTGTTTACGAGAGAGGACTCTCCCGAGAAGATAATCTTCGTAACTGACACTGCTCCTCTGCCAAACATCAACTGGGATTGAGACTGCTGCATTCTCAGCCATAGTGAGGACAAGTTTCGATCCCAAATCATGAAGTACCATTTTCATATATGTACTTTCATACTTTATATAAAATACCTCTAGTTTTATTGTTATTAATCTATTATATTTATCTATATATTCGTTTAAGAGACAATTAAATTATGACACATGCATATAATTTTTTGTTATGTAAATTATATGGCGGGTGGCGGGCGGGTTGCACCCAACCAACCCACCACCCACCACCTATTGACGGGTTATAAAAAGATTCAACCCACATAAATTTTTGTAAGAAAATTAATCGGCGGGTGCTGGTGAGATGCGGGTGGTTTGTGCGGACGGACGATTTATTTGCTCACCCCTAATTACGAGTAAGAGGTGGACGACTCATGATCTCGGTCCTGGGATCAATCTTCCCCATACTTAGAATAAACCCAATTATAGTCCGCTTTGAAACTTATACCTTCAAATCCAATCCTGAGTCCAATGGGTTTTATGAACGTCTCACTCAGACGTTTTAGCACGACTAAAATTGAAAACGACTCTAACCATTTCTCCTCAAAGAAAAATAAAATAAACTCACCAGAATAATAAAGTTACACACAAGAATAGATCGAGTCACGCATAACGAGTGTATATGCATAGATATTTAGCTAGCTACCCAGCACAATTGAATTATCTGGATTCAAAAACCCCCAAATATAAAACCGCAGATCTCCCTCTTCTCCAGATCCCTCTTTCCAAAACTGTGGACTCGACTCCAAACCCAAACCCACCAAAACCCTCCTCACCTCACCATTCCCGATGGGCGCTTACCGAGCTGACGACGACTACGATTACTTGTTCAAGGTCGTCCTCATCGGCGACTCCGGCGTCGGCAAATCTAATCTGCTCTCCAGATTCACCCGCAACGAGTTCAGCTTGGAGTCCAAGTCCACAATCGGCGTCGAATTCGCCACCCGGAGCATCCGTGTCGATGATAAAGTTGTCAAGGCTCAGATTTGGGATACTGCTGGCCAAGAACGGTATTTATTTTTCTCGATTTGATTGTGTAGTTGGTTTGTTAGATGCAGGATCTGTGATTTGTTAGATCTCGTCGTTTGCCTTTGTTTTGTTTGGGGAGATGTAGATGTAGATCTCTCGGGGAATGTGATTCTGATCTGGAATTCAGCTGATCTGGTGTTGGGAGTGTGATAAACTTGATTGATTACTGGTAATTCAGTTAGTAACATTAGGATACGTGTGATTTTTAGCTTAACGTTTGCATAATTTGCACTGGAGATGCATTTTGTTTGGGCTAAATGATCTAAAATGGTTCGTTTTTACGTTGATACATTATACACTTTAGCTTCTAACAGTTCTTTTGTAGTAGTGATTTGAGTGTTGTATTGAAATTACCTCATTGCCAGGGTGTTGTTTAATGAGGAGAATTAGCGAGAGATGATTGATTGACAAATAATATTGCTAAAACGGATCAAACTTCTGGTGGTTGGTACTTTTAATGCCTGATAAATTTTCTAAATTTGTAGTACACATTTTGTGAAAGTGACATTTTGGTATTGTAGTTGCCTCTCTGGGCGGATATCTTTGTTCCCAATTGTAATCAAATGCATTCAGGACTGCTGTCAGGCTATGTGACCACATGAGTTTTAGTTGCTTATGCAGCAAATACAGTGTACAAAATTTGTTTTCCTAACATTTTATTGTTGATTATGTCAGCTATTCATATGGAAAGTAGAGTTTACTCTTTTTATTTATATGATTTAATTTGTGTTTAGATAGTTTTCACAAGCTTTTGTCTAGTTTATAGATATTAACCAATGGAACAGTGCACTTAGTTGAAATTTCTTTGTGACTGGGCTTATCAGCAGTATTGTTTAATGTTTATGTCCAAATCTCATAATATTCATATCATAGAGGGATTAGTAATTTTCTGAAAGACGATCAATGTCTTAAGTAATTAATCTCACCTTTTCTTTTTTGTTTTCAAAAACTTGTTATGTAATGCAACATTACACTATGTAGTTGAAAGCAGCGTAAATGGAACTTCTTACCCTGACTTCTGATTTGGCCATCATTGCCATTTTGTCTAGTTCATTGTAATTATGTTGCATGTACTTGCATTATTATTACCAATCGAAATCCCTGTCTTATTTGGTTCTTTTGATGAAGATATCGTGCAATCACTAGTGCCTACTACCGTGGAGCTGTAGGTGCATTGCTTGTCTATGATGTTACACGGCATGTAACATTTGAAAATGTCGAAAGATGGTTAAAGGAACTCAGAGACCATACAGATTCAAACATTGTCATAATGCTAGTCGGAAATAAGGCTGACTTGCGTCACTTAAGGGCTGTTTCCACAGAAGATGCAAAGGCCTTTGCTGAACGGGAGAAAACCTTTTTCATGGAAACTTCAGCTCTTGAATCAATGAACGTTGAAAATGCCTTCACAGAGGTTCTTACTCAAATACACGGTGTTGTAAGTCGGAAAGCTCTGGAGGTAGGTGATGATCCAGCTGCTCTACCCAAGGGGCAGACCATTAGCGTCGGAAAGGATGATGTTTCAGCAGTCAAGAAAGTTGGCTGCTGTTCTGCTTAAAGAAAAGAGTTTGGAAGCGGCTCCATTTTCATTACGTGTTTTAATATTTCCTATGGTTTTATTGTATACATTGATCACTTGGATATTGACAACCCCGACTCTTAGTTCTTCAGGATACGAAAGTTTGTTCAGGTTTAAACCAATTCTTGCCTTGGAGCTTCTTGGTCGCTTTGTTTATCGTCCTGTTATGTTTCTATTGTGTATTATTGTAGAAGAATACAGTTAACAATTGCGCAAATCATATCATATTCATTGCTTTTAGGTTGGAGAAATGATTTTGTTGGTTGTGATTCGTGATGTCATGTGCGTTCTAATTTGTTTGTCCATTTCTGAGGACAACAGTTTCAGTAATTCCATAATTGATGCCAAGTTCTTATGTTCCCCTGCCAGCATTTTATATATAGCCGCAACCAAGTATCCAACCGCATCTTGATGTAAGTGTGATGGTTAAAATTCATCTTGGCATTAGGATGGTGGTTAAACTTACATTGGTTGAACACGATTACACGAGTGCAAACCTGCACATGATGAAATTCTATAAATGCACCAACTAAACATATAGAAGGAACAATTTTGCAGGTTGTTTGAAGTTGAGTGCGTTGATGGTAAGTTTGAAAAATGTGTGCGTTGTATAGGAAGTTTGAAAAATGTGTATAGAATTGATACGTGTAAAAATGATATGCTAAAAAAAGTTTGACTTTGTGTGATATTTCTTTTTAAGTTTCATGTGTACTGTAATGTGCCTCCTAAAGTATAATTTACAGTATTGCGCTTTGCCTTTTTTGGGTACCAATTACTCAACACGCACAAGTAAGATCTTCTAAAAGGCAAACAACATTGTATGCCTCTCTATTAAATTCAAAATCTTTATTAAAAATTGTGTCCGATCTCGGGTGGAGATAATCAGGTATGGTGGGACTTGGGAGTATAATAAAGTTTGCTCTAATTGCCTAAACCTAAGTTCCTTCACTGCCGTTCTATATAAACCTCTCCTTCAGTAAAAGTCTGAAAAACACACAATAACCTACCGGCAGTCGCTCCACCAGCTCTGACGTACACCGTCAGTCCTTTCCGATCTAACATCTGTACCAGGTATTGATTTCTCTACTCTGTTCTCTGTTCCGTATGGAAATGAATCTTAACTATATATTGAAATAGTTAGGTATTGGTACTCTAACTCTACTACTGACTACTGTGTCTATTTCTGAGCTTAATTAATAGACTTGATTTGTAATTTTAGACTCATGCTTTGGATATGAGTTTGAGCAGACTAAATCAGTAGTGTATATGAATTTGCAATAAATTGATAATTTTAGACTCAAGCTTTGGATATGAATTGAGCTGACTGAAATCAGTAGTGTATATGAATTTGGAATAAATTGACAAGGCTGGATATGTTTTGAATTTGAGTAAACAAGCTTAAAATCAGCTCCTTTAAGCTTTGATTATCAACTCTTGAGCAGCAAGTTCAAATCTGAACTATATTTTCTGATAGTCCACATAAGAAAACAATACCTTATCTGCTAATTTTGTGCTGAGGGTTATGAGATTTACTGTCCAAAAAATTACAAACTAGCAGTAAAGAAAATGCATATTAAGTAATTAAGGTATAAATCTGATAAAACTCCACGGCATTACATCTAACAAACTATGCGGCAACAAATTTTCTTTCCATTTCATCTCTTATTCTGTGCCTGGGTAGGTAACAAGTAAGACCATCCCCAATGAGGGCGTCGTGGTGCGGCAGCCGCCAACCGGCTGTTGACATGTGTCATTTTGTTTTTTTTAATTTTATTTTCTGACATTCGATTTTTATCCGTTTTCAAACCGTAATATCTCAAAAAATACGAAATAAAAAAATAAAAAAAATCACAAAGAGATTCTACTATATGCAATAAATATTTATAATGGTTATGTTTTTTTAGGATCTATAAAATGAGACCAAAATTGTTTTTTTTATTTGTTTGTAATTTTGAATTTAAATTGAATTTTGAATTTGAATTTGAATTTGAATATATTAGGCATCTCGTGAAGCATCTTGTCAGCCACTTTACTTTTGTTGGGAATCTTGTTAGCCACTTTAATTTTGTCGGAAATCCAATGTTGAAGTGATTCAGCTATGACATGATAATATAGAACATGCCAAATATGATCCAACACTACTAACAACAAGTCCAGCCACGACGTAGCGGCTACACACGTGCTTACATTGACAGAGAGCGAAAAGATTGTGCCGTTTGCTTGGAGCAAGACTACTTCGGTGTTCGTCCAACATATGCAGGTGTAGGTGGCAGTAGCGGAAGTAAGCGGAATCGGGGTTATGATATTGCGACAAGTATCAAACGTCCATTGGTCGTGAGAAGGCCAAGAAGTTGGCTAAGAATAACTCTTCTATGGATGCGTTCGACGAGGGAATAACCGTTCAGTGAGAATTATTCCCAATTCCGTGAAGTTGAAAAATAAAATTTGAAGCTTGCTCGCAAGGAAATGGAGCGTAAGATAAAGGTGAAGATGATGTACACGTATTTGGCACTCGTGGAAAACTACGCCAACTTGTTCGAAGAGGCCAAAGCACACGTAGATGCACTTGGCAAATAACTGTTTGGATTGGACTAATGGCGAAGTATCGCTTCTGTAGTGTGCTGAGTTTGTATTTTTTACCTTTTCGCAGTTTCTTTGTATTTTACTTTCCGTCGTGTGGCTAATTTGTAATTTACTTTTCGAAGTGTGCCTAGTTTGTAATTTTGAATTTTGAATTTGAATTTGAATTTGAAATTTGAAATTTGAATTAAAAACAAAAAATGACGTGGCATTCACGACGTAACGACGATGCGTCACCACTGCAGCAAAAAAGCACAACGACGCGTCGTCGCGCGTCATCATTGAAGATGGTCTAACCCGTAAGCTCATACCGTTTGACTAAATGGTGTATGAGATTTCTGATGATTATGATCCTAATGCTTTGGTTTCAGACTTTTGTTGCATGGATAGCATTGGAAATTAAGTTTTAGGTACTTTCATTTTCATCCTTTCCCTTTAATAGTTTTATTTGGTTTGGTTTCTATGTTTAAATTTAATTTATTTTCGTTGTCCTAGGTATGGCTGATGAACTATTCTGGAACATATTATTGGGATCCTTGGGATCCATGTTTGGCTCCCATTACTGATGCGTTTTTGTTCTGATAGTAGTTGTACTTTACTGTTACTATCTCAAGAGAAACAAAGCCAAGGCCGTGATAGTATCCCTAATTTGTTTCCTCCAATTCCAGCCATGTTGCATCCTACGCTGGGTCTCCCTCTTTTGTTGATAGTTTGTTTTTTCTGCTTATTGTTTCTACCACCTGTATTCATCACTCCCGTGTTCGTTCCTACTCGGTTGTTTCCCGCTATTTACATACTCAAGAGGCGGAACGTGTTTTGGTCATGTGCAAGTCGGATTCAGTGGTAGGTTTTATTCGTTTGCTCCCATTAACATTATTAAACACAACACAAAATCAACTAGAAGTAAAAGTGCGTCTCTCGCAAGATAAAGTGCGTCTATGTTACCATAAAGCGTCTCGATTATTTTAAAGTGCGTCTCGGTTACAAAAGTGCGTCAGTCTTATCAAAATGTGCATCTTGTTATACAAAAGTGTGTCTCTCTTATAGGGCTCGCACAAAATCAATAACTTCGCTCACAATGAATCAAACAGGTAGTATGCATCTTCAAGTAGCAAGCTGAAGAGAAGAAATTACCAAAGTTATATCTAAACTAACAGGCGGAGACTGCATACCTTTCCGCCTCCTTTTCTCACCGATTGGGGCGGAGGCTGGTGGGTCGATGACTAGGATTGAGTCGGCAACTGGTGGCTCTGTAAAATTTACTACAACTAGAGACCCTCCGTGTTATACAATTAACATTAACACATGATTTGTTGCATTGTATTATTATATTAATACAATATTTGTTGAGTTACAACATTGTGTTAATGCATGTCGGGTCTTTTTCTTTTAATACTTAGTGGTAGGGGTGTTTTTGGTTAGAATTTTCCCTCGATAACTGGTCTCTACAAACGACAAAGTGTTCTCTTAATGGACGGATGATCTGGTGGTCTTTCAATCTGCACTAATGTGGTGGAACTGCTGTAACTAAGAGAACTAAAACTTGTTTTGCGAATTATTGTTTCTATTAGCACACACACTTAATATTCATTCCAGATTATGTGGATAATGACTTCATTTAATGGCATGAACATGCAAAGAAATAGTTGGGGAGTCCAGCATGCCATCAAAGAAGAAACTTAAGATGGGGAAAACTATTAATCCATACGAGTCTCGGCCTTACAGATTATATTGGCTAGCTAGGTCGAACGAGATGGAGTCCACTGCAAGATCATCATGCAGTGGAGTTATGTGAATCCTCCATTCAATTTGGTAAAGCTATTATCTATTTATAATTATTACTACCAGACCGTCTCGAAGATTTAAGGGGCCCTGTGCCATAAGTTAAATTAGAGCCCTGAATAATAGTATCTTTTTGTAATGGAAATAAAATATAATATTTAAAGATGTGAAAATAAATATTGTTACTAGTATATATATTTATATATTGAAAAAAATATTTTTTATATTAAAAACATATTAGTAAAATAATATACATAAAAATTTTGAAGAAATAAAACAATTTAAACATGAGTCAGACATTAATATAACCAAAGAAAATCATATTGTTGGTCTAAAAAGTATGTTGTTTCAAAAAAATATATATTTATTTAAGAAATATACGCTCTCCGTCTCGGGTTCATCTTCCTACAGATCGGATACAAGTATTAAGAAAAAAGTGAATAAAGTAGGAGAGATGATGATAAAGTAGTAAAAAGAATGAATAAAGTAAGACAAATATTGACTAAAGTAGAAAATATAGTGTATAAATTGTGAGAGAGATTTACCATATTAGTATATTAGTGATGAAAAAATGAAGTTGGGATGAACCAAAATGGAATACGAGAATATGAAGTTGGACGGAATAAGTTTACATCTAACATTTTAAACGAAAAAAGTGAAAGTAAAGAGAGGAGAAAGAAAATAATGTTAATGGAATGGATCTAGGGAGTCTCACGTCTGTTACCTTTATAAGAAAGAGTAAATAACAAAAAACTTATGACCACTAGATCATACTACTTGAATAGTCAATTTAATGACTTCTATTGCATATGAATATATTCTACAGTATTGAAAAAATATGGGGCTCTTAAATTTTGTGGGCCCTATGCGGACGGGCTCTCCACACATGGCCTTACCCAGGCCTGATTACGTAACCTAGTTTGAATCTTTGAATAGTGAATTTAAAATGTTTCCTTTCATTTGCAGGTTGTTCCTACTGATTTTCCAAACTCTAAAATTAGAGGAAAATCAAATGATATCACTCTCAGAGTTTGTGAATCCGATCACCATATTATCACAGAAATGTAAAAATCGTTGGGTAGAATTACTTCTAGCTGGAAGGAGTTTGTTGAGAAGCATGAATTTTGGACATGTCTTGGGTTCTCGAGGTCGATGAAAATGTTACAAAGGTTTGGAATGTCTCCATCTACAACTTAGACTACTTTATACATTACTTGTTCGTTTCGGAAGTTCGCTTTGCTTGCACGTACGGTGAATTTTATTGTTATGTTAGGCCCATCCTAGATTCGAGTGGTACACAATTGAGGCCGAGCCAAAGATTGGTGCAATGGAAATCATTTTCTCTATGATTATCCACCATTCATCACCGAGGAAGAATTTGTATCTTCCTCCGAAGAATATGTGAGTGAATCCGATGGCTCACCATTGCAGTTGACATTCAAAACAACTCATTTCCACCATCCACTACCAACCATGTCATCTCCTACAAGAGGAACATCTTCACCAACTTCACCAGAGAAAATTGAGAATGAAAACCACAAACCAACTACATCAACAAATCAACCAAAGGCTTGTATGACAAGTTTGGGAAGAGGAAGCTCTGAAAGTATCAATACAACACCTCCTATTTTTTCATTTAAGAATTAAATTCTAATTTAGAGTTAAGCATGTCTTAATCTATCTATTATCTAGTCTTTAATTTAGTATTTGTCGAATGAAAGGGATGTTTGTTGGTTGTCAAATTTTATGAGCATTTGGACCAAATTGTTGAAACAAAAATGCAAAGTTTGGTCTCTGGACCTTGGGACATTAAAACAAATTCTTGGAACAAAATGGCATAATACGTGACATGTATAAAACTAGTGCTTCTATTGGGGAAGTTATACACAAACAAATTGAGGGAATTTCATATATATGAATGTTTCGGAGGGAAAGTTCTACAACAAATAGCAATTTTATATATAATCTAGACAAACACTGCAAAAGAAAAAAGGATGTAAAAGTAAGGGTGGTATAATCATCTGACATGATTTGAATGAGATATAGAATTAGAAATGCATACATTTTACAACACAATTTCTCTAAGCATTGCATTTTGATTAAGATAGACAAATTTTATAAGTGCACAAATGCAACAAAACAATGCAAAATTTGGTCAAAATACACTCAATTTTACAACGAGCCATAAAAAATGCAAAACTTGAGTTTGACTGCAAAATATTTACGCTTTCTACTAGTCACACCACATAGTATGCCCATTAATTTGGTGAATTTGAATTTATAAATTAATACCACTATACAAGTGCAACAATGACACGTGGTTCGCGTAGGCGTCCTAAACAAGAGCATATATGAACTAAACATCTACGTTGTAAACAATCATAAATCTATATAAAAATTAGAATTTTAATTGGGACACTACCAACGTGCTAGTACAAAACAAAACCAAAGTAGAACGTGAGATCCCAATGGACACCAATATGGTTCCGACAAGGGGGTGGGCATCAGATTAATTCGAATCAATCTGATCTGATTTTTTAATTTTTTTTCGAATTTAAATTAATAATATATTAATTCATAATTAAATTCGAAACTTATAAATCAGCTTCAGATTAATCCGAACTCGGATTGATTAAATCCGTCAGAATTCTATAATCTCAAATTTTATAATATAATTTAATTTACACACCACAAAATCTAATTTCTATGCCTTAAACTATGTTTATAATACGTATTTAAAGGGTAAAGCAGTACTTCTCTATCTTCTTTATAAGAATACCCGCCATTAGAACATTGTAATTAACACTTCCCAAGTTATTACATAATTAAAGGCATAATGAAAGGCGTAATCACTACAAGAAAACATCGTTTTAGTAACGGAATTTCTAACGGAAATTGAGGTTTCTAACGGAAAAATAATCGTGACAAAAAGGCCGTCAGAAACAATTTGTAACGGAAACTTCTTTCCGTTACAAATTTCTCACGGTATTTCTAACGGAAATGTACATTCCGTTAGAAATATCGGTTCCGGTTTAAACCG